>VUQJ01027894.1:7780-21732 GCA_015108635.1 Andinoacara biseriatus | reverse complement strand
TCTCCCCCTGTTGCTCCCCCCCCCCCCCCCAATCTCACTCTTCACTGTGGGTCTCCTCATCGCTTTCTTTTGGGCTTTAATTTTATCAGCGTAAGAATGTAGGACACAAGGTCTAATTTTCATCTCCACCTTATAAAACTGCACAACAAGGAACTTGTAGCTGAAAGCCAATCTCAGGACAACAGGCAATCAATCTCCCTTTTTCTATTTTAATCTCAACTCCTTCCAATTTCTCACTCAGTTCTTCTTTCTCTCCGTCATTCTCCTGCTCCTTCTAAACCCAGTTATCCAGGCCAATACGAAAACAAGAGCCGCTGGTTATCTGTAATTCCCATTACAAAGACACAATAATTAGAAGACAATCAGAGGTCTGGCAATTACACAAACTACTTCCATGAATTCTGTTTTAATTTGTCCCCCAAAGCTTGACAACATAATGCACACATCAAAGATGATCCATGTGTTTATTTATTTATTTATTTATTTTTGAGACTTATCTTTCACACTTTTTTCTGCTCCAGAACTACATAAATATGTTGACATTCTTATATCATGGATGTAATTCCTGCGCATAATTCTCTTCTGTACTGATATAAAGTGAATCCATTGGTTCTGCTGCAGGACGTGCCAGGAGTACATACATCCACTGATAAACAGTCAATTTAAATATTCCGTGTACTAATACCAAAATATAATTGGTTTTACCAAGCTGGGGAGCTTGCACAAATTCGCAATCCCAGAAACACAAACGGGAAAATATTCATCCATCCATTCGCCCAGGAGGCATCCTAGTCAGATGCCCGAGCCACCTCGACTGGCTCCCTTCGATGTGGTGGAGCAGCGGCTCTACTTTGAGCCCTCACGAATGGCTGCACTCCTCACCCTCTCTCTACAGGAGAGGCCAGCCACCCTCCGAAGGAAGGTGTATTCGCGATCTTGTTCTTTCGGTCACTACCCAAAGCTTGTTAAGAGAGGTGAGGCTAGGAACGTAGATTGACCGGTAAATCGACAGCTTTGCTTTCACGCTCAGCTCTCTCTTTACCACGACAGACCAGTGCAGCGTCTGCATCATTGCAGACATCCCCGAATCATCTGTCAATCTCCCGCTCCCTTCTCCGGTCACTCGTGAACAAGACCCTGAGATACTTAAACTCCTCCACCAGGGGCAGCAACTGGGCCCTGAGCTGATTCACAGTTTTAGTCGAGCAAATGTGAAAAAGGCTTTGAAATGTACTCAAAGTATAAAAGTAAAAGTAGTTCTTGGGTGACTATTTTTGCCAGTTATTTTTGTCCAAAGCTAATTGACAATTATATTATTATCATAAAATAATAATAATTGAGGGGTATACGGACTTTATTTCAATTTAAATTCTAATTCTAATCAATGTACTCAGCTTGAACAGTTGTTATATAGAATACAAGCAGATAAAAACAAAGGGAATTTAAAAAATAGCTCCAGTTAGAGAATACATTTGCTGTGGCCTACATTGTAGATGGGTGACTTTGCCCCCAAGACAGTAAAATAAGTATAGTCAGGGGATAAAGTGGGATTTGGGAGCTGTGGGAACCCTAAGATCAGTTGTAGTAGTGGAATGTGGGAAAAGGATCACTTAGAAAAAAGCCGCAATAATTTCAGTGGGTCTGCATAAATACATAAGTAGACCTACTGATGCAAAATCTATCGCCAGCAGATTTTGTATACAGGCTGTGATTTGTGTAGATTTAACCAAATGAATTCAGCTAGATAAAAGCAGATGTTACATGAGCTATCATGGCTCATTTCCCACGCCTAGCCAGTATAAAGCTAGTGAAAAGGTGGAATTCAGTGAGTGAATCTAATTGTTATCATAAGCTTAAATTTAAACCGATGTAGCCTAACACTGAGCATGAACACCACAGCTGCTCTGTTTGAAAACTCAAATGAAGTGGCACATTACACACTTTCCAGTTTATCAAATGTCACTGAGCAATCCTTACCTTTAAAAACTCTTCTCGCTCACCTGTGCTGTCTCTTGCTGTCTCAATGTCTTTCTCCATCACTGAATGATGCTCTCGCACATTCTCGACTCTCCCCCGAGAAATAAAGCTGCTGTGCCTTTAGCTAGCAAACACACTGTGTGACAAACTGCACACAGTTTGTGTGCTTATTTGTTGAGCTGTTATAAAAATGTTGCATTAGAAATTACCTGCCAAAGATTTTACTCCCTTTATGCATGCTCCTCTTCTGTAACACTAGATATATACTGAAGTACCCAACCACAGTTGATTAACACCTGCACCAAAAACTGCGTTCCAGCTCAGTTTAACCCCCGAGTGTGGTGTTAAATGATTTTTTGCCTTGTTGCTCTCTATGTCTTTTTTCTTAGTCATAAGCAGCAATGATGTTCACACCAACAGCACTGTCTTTAATGTGTAACACTTCTGTTCTGTTCTACTTAAGTACAGCACCTAGCATTTGTACTTAGTTACTTCCCACCTCTGGTGATAAATGATACAGATATTACTAATCATGCGGGGAGGCACGCTCATCAGTGACCCTAAATTGGAAAAGCAGGTAAGAAGATAGCTGCAAGGATGTACGGAAGGATGGAATTAACCTTAAATAGTCCTGTTTTCTGTTTTCACAGGTTCAGACTAACTAATTAAACAAGCAAATGATTCTAAATATACTGTCATTATATTATAAATATAAGTTGTTTTTTTATTATAAATGCAAATCCTTTACTGTCACAGTACCCAGAGTAAGAAGTCTATGGTCATCACCAAATGCAAAATTTCCTAATTTGGGATGCATTACTGGGCTTTAGTTTGGAAGCTGGAGTTTGTATTCCCTTTTTTGAACCTTTAGTTCTTAGCTATAGTTACTGTTTATATTAAAGTTAATTAATTCCCTCAGTTTTTCCCTCTGAGTTTCCTTCTAAACTTTCCCCATGTTAAGTTTACTTTAGTGCCCGAGATTCCCTGTTTAGCCACTGTTACTATCTGCAGCTTGTGTCTAATTTTACTTCCTCCCCTGTGATTGTGTTGATTGCTTGTGTCATTTCCTCCCAGCTGTGTCTAATCCTCATTAGCCCTCAGTGTGTGAGTCCTGTTGTTCCTTTGTTCAGTGTCACAGTGTCTGTTGACCTACCCTCCTGTTGCTGTGCGTCATGTTTACCTTTGTTGAAAAGTTTAGATTCTACAGCTTGTTTTGTGTGTTGGACTTTTGCTCCCTGCCTAATAAAAATGTTGCCTCTTTGTTCTTTAAACCTGCCTCCATATGTTTGCATTTGGGTCTTCATTGTCTGCAATACATACTGTAGTGAACCATTTTTATTGTTTACTGCTGGTTTTGTGACAGATTGTTGAATAAACGCCTCTGATATTACACAATACACAGTGCTGAAACAATGGATGTTTTAAAATTTTGCAACCTCTGGTAATTTTCCCAGCTAAATAAATGTGTACTTATCTCTTCTTAATTTAATTAAACATTTGAAAACCTGTATTCAGCTGCAAGCTATGCGTCATCAGCAGGAGTTTGAAATATACTTTGAAATGACATGCCTCAACGGAAAAGCCACACACCAGGGAAACAGTCACCCAAATAGCTATTTGTTTCCCTTTTAAATACCAAAAGTATGTAGTTAAATTTTCCAATATTTGGCAAATGTGGTTGCCTTCACCCCTGCCTAGAAAACTGCATTGTCTTAACTCACTGCATTATTTGTTTCAAAACTAAGGGGTGAAAATTAGGTTGAGAATCTGAGTGACAAAAGGGAAGGGCGTGTGAACTGTAGAGCCCTTGGATGGAAAAAAAGAAAAAAAAAAGAGTCATGCTTAACCGAGCCAAGCTGGATTAGTGCTTTTAGTGGGTGATTGCATTTCTACTCTTTCCAAGGGAGGCCCTGGCTCTAGAAAGTGCTTACTCACCACATCAGACTGGACTCTCCTATGACATCAACACACAACTTATTAACTTTAAAATTAAAAGCCCCAGAGACAAACACTACATTTTTATCGCATCCATTCAAAATCAGTCACCGAGCAGTCACTGTAAATGGAAATGCCATTTCAAAAGTGACCAGCAAAGGACACAATCTATCCTTGCTGTACTGTAGGGGCAAAGGCACAAGTCAAATGAGAGGGGGATTGAAACAAGCCCAATCCATTACATATTACTATGTATCGCAAACCACCAGGCAGTCAAGAAGAAAGGCAAATCTCCTGAAACCCATTATAGAGGGTACACTGCAGTAGGGCAATCAATGTCACTTAACACTTTCTAGTGAACCCAGCCCACTTTAGTATGAGTGAATGATAGTTGAGCACTCAGCAATCTTAATTAGTAAAATATTAAAGGCCTCTCATAGGCACTTTAACTTTGATGGATGGTATGAACCTGTCCCACCTACTATGATGTCACAACAATGACCTGCCCCTTCCAACCCACTGGGAGGAGAAATGAAAGTACATGTAGGAAAAATATTACATAGTCTGGTCAGGTTTGAGGGTTAGTGAGGGTTCTTGTCCTACCACTCAGACCAATAAGGAGGCCTAAACCCACAATGTTGCACTAAAAGTAATATACAAGTTATCATATTAGTAATATAAGACATCTAATATTAGGGGTTTTGCTGGCTCACTACATGCAGCAGTAAATGCAGTGAGCCTGTAGTGAGTCTCCATCATTTGACAGAAACCTATACATTTCCCTGTTATCTGTGTCTATTACTAAACAGATTACATACAAGCCCTACATGGTTAAACACATTGAGCTGTGCTCTATCAATGGAAACTGTATATGAAACATTAAAAAGTTACGTTTTAACTGTTTTGTTGGTATATTAGTCACGTAATCTCTAAAAGAACTACGGACTTTAAACTGTCAATATATCGGCTAAAAAGTTAAAGCCTTAAGACTTGTGTGAACAGTGATTCTATTTGATGATTATGTTGTTCTAAAATTGGGATTTTAGCAGCCCCAGGCTAGTTTACATTTGTGTGAATGGGTGATGTTTGTACTACTATTTCACACCTGCAGGTTTTGATTATAACAAAGGGAAAGTATCTAAATGAAAGTAGTTCCATTGTGAATTCAGCTATATTAAAATATAGTCAGTATGAGTCCAGAAAATACAAGAAACAAATAGTAGTTTACTTCAGCTGTATAATCCACGGATGATTCTTAAACTAAATACATACTGGTTGTTGGTGTGGAAACACTGCTATTGGATATAAAAGGGAATTCACTGGTTACTCAGTTCCTGTATCAGCAAAATGTAGAGCATAATACAACACAAAGGCGTGTTGGCAACTTTTAATATCATACAGTTAAAACCACCATGAAGTGGTGAATGTGGGCCAGGAGAATTTGGGCTGTGACTGAGAGCATTCAGACCATAGACAGTAAAAACCAAATCAATGCATCGTACAGTATCTGGTTTATCCAGCACCTGTGTGAAATATAGCAGGTGCATATGACAGGAGAACTGAGGGCTGGAAGTCAAAGATTTAAGTTTATGTGCTGCTTGAAAGAAAGAGAAAGAAAGAAAGAACACATGAGAAGCACAGATACTCGTTTGTAAATTCCTAATTAGCAGCCACAACCACATCAGATCTCAATGGGGGGAAAATATCATTCTGGATATCTGTACTGATATAGAATAAGAAATAAGGTAGGAACAAGAGGATGCCACATCATTTGAAGGAAATGAAAGTTATCAAAGAAACCCTCAAATCAAACTGAAAAAAAATAAATAATGAAAACACAGGCTGGTCTGTTTCTCCAAAATTTCATTGCAGCAACTCAAAATGGTAGTCAGTAGTTTGTATGGCCCTCATACATGCTCCTAATAAAATTACGGGTGGGGTCCTGGGGGTTCTCCTCCCAGATCTGGACCAGGGTATCATTGAACTCCTGAATAGTCTGAGGTGTAACCTGGAGCAACTGAACCATAATGTTCCAAAGATGTTCTATTGGATTTAATTCAGGTGAGCATGGGAGCAAGTCAGTGGTATCATTTCAGGAACTGCCTACATATGCTCGCCACATGATGCCGGGCATTGTCGTGCACCAAGAGGAACCCAGAGCCCACTGCTCCAGCATAGGGTCCAATGGATCCAAGGATTTCATCCAGATACCTAAGGGCAGTCAGGGTGCTGTTGCCTAACCTGTAGAGGTCTGTGCATCCCTACATGGATATGCCCCCCCAGACTACCCCAGACCTTGTAGTGTTCATGTTCTATACCATCACACTTACTCCTCCATACTTCACGGTGGTAACTACACAGGTAGGAACCATTTCTGCATCTTACAAAGACAAATCTCAAATTTGAACTCATAAGACCAAAGGACAAATTTCCTTGGTCTGATGTTCCTTGGCCCAAGCTATTCTCTTCCTCATTTTGTTCATATATTGAATGGTTAGGCTGCCTTTTTGGAAAATGAAATTAAATGGCTCAATTGGAGCTGGCGGTGAAAATGCAGTATTAGTACCACTGATTGAATCTCTCTTCTCTCAGTGTCTACTAAAGTATATTGTAAAGTCTAAACTGACACCAGCTAACCATTCCCTTCTAATTAATCAATGCATTTACTTGCTCTATTTCTCTGTCCTCCTGCCCTCACTTTTCCCTACTGACAATGTTACTCTTATCCACTAACCTGGATTTAAGTTTGTGCTCAAGGTTATTCAGCTGTCATACAGGGCTATGTAGACACATGAAAGTCCCCACCAATGGGGTAATCTCCAAGACCAGTATAAGCACAATAAAAGCACACATGGCTGTTCAATTAAAGGCTGTTATTGTTAAGGGCACAAGCATATATTCATTATTCAGTTGCTAAATAACTAAGATTATACAAAGTTTACAAACTATAAGGTTTGGTACAAGTTCCTATTTGCTGCAGCACATGTGATTCTCTCTGTATCTTTTAGTTTTTGTCATACCAGCTGACTTCATGTGTTCTTAATAACAAAAATATTTTCTTACTATGTTTCCGTCGGCAAAACTACTCTATAAACAAATGCTTTCTACATTGCTCAAGCATCCAGTAGGACTTCACTACATAAAAGTATCAAGTGCTTTAAAAAATATATTTAAAATGAAATCTACCATAATACAGTTGGGGATCGGGGTATGGTATGATGATTAAAAGGGGACAAACATCACAGAAGGATTGGTCCAATGTGTCAAATAGAAAACAGCCCAAAGAATTTTGGGCAGGATTTGAAGACATGTGTAGCTATCACACATAACCAAACTCTCTAGTGCTTCAAACGGATGCAGCTCTTAGCATGTATACTCTTTGCAGGCTCATTCACTAACTGTCTACTGAAAGAAGTACAGCAATTGGGGTGAGACAGAGTACAGTAGTTGAGAGAAAAAAACACCAGAGTCTTGCCTGTAATGCTCGGAAAATGCATAACTCCTGCGCCGTCACATCACAACACTGCTCTCTACAGCGCTGAGGCTTTGAGCCAACTGAGCCATTAGGGCTGTACTGTACTTTGACTCTGTGTTTACACACAAAACATCACACACCTCTGTTGACAAAAGGGAAAACACATTGTGCAACAGAAGTGAGCAACAATAGATGAATCCCGAATATAAAACATTTTTTTTCAGAAGAAAATATAACTCAGGGAAAAAAAAAGAAAAGAAAAAAAAAGCATGAAACGCACAAATTTCTGTATAATAATGCAAGTGCCTGGCAGTGCAACAACAACAGACTGCAGCCTTACAGCAGCCATCATTACGAAAGCCCCCAGGCTTCTATACATTTCCCTTCTATACAAATTTATTTGAAACACAAAATGAATAAAAAAGAAATAGGTTACACATTGGTTTTGCAGAATCAAGAAAAAATAAACAAAAAGTCTTTAATAATAACCAGTTAGCGCTACTGAAACAAGGAGCCTGTCCTCCTTTAAAAATCAATCTCATAGGTCATTTTTGCAGGCACGTTTTACGGCCACTACTTACGTTTTAAAATAAAATTAAGCGACCTTCAGTGGTTGTACATGAAAGGGGCGTGCGAATAACGTGTTCGGTTTTCTCTGGCAAATCATGAAGAAATGTGTAAATATGGATTTTCTCAGATTTATGAAAACCGTATGGGACCTAAATGGCTTTTGATGCCACAGTAAAAGCTTAAACTTTAAATAAATAGACTGGCTTGAGCTTTATACAACATGCTTTATTTACACAAGCACTTTACTATCTTACCAAAGTTTACGCTGGCATGCAGACTGCAGCAGCCACGGATTGAACAACAACCTTGTGGTTAGTAGATGACCTGCTCTCCCCACTGAGCAACAGGAACATCACACGCTGACACGAGAAGCCACATGTATGAGCACTCGTTATGGAAACGCTCATATGGGTCGCTTTGGAACAAAAGACCCATATGAATGACCCAAATAGGGAATATTCTTTCAAGTAGGAGAAAGCCATTGTTAATAATTAATTAATTACATTATTTATTATAATTATTTATTATTAATTAATTTAAAAATAGTAAATGGCTGCATTAAAATAGCACTTTAATTGCTGTTGTACTTTGCAATATACTCACAGCAGTTTAGGGTTTGATGACCTGCAAAAAGGATACATCAGTTATTATTCCAAGATTTTAACGCAGCTGCTTTATAATGTGGCAACATTTCTGGAAGCTCTAATACATGAAGTGTAGGGGGAAAAAAGGGCAAATCTGTATGACCAAGCAAGACACACTCGGGACATAACATTCATCATGTCTCTTTCCTTCCGCCTCCCAGTTTCATCGGTTTCCTGTGTGATTGATAGTCAGCATAACTGTGACTAACATGTTGTCTGACTTAATTAGGTAAGATGAATAGCATTGTGTTGAGGCAGTGTCACCCTTGTTTGTGAACAAACCCCTGTGTGGAGGTTTGGCCACCAGATGCAGTGAAGAGTAGAGACATAACACCTTGCCAGCACAAGTTAGTGTTTAATGCACAATGTGAAAGGCAAGGTAAAGTTGGGGCAAGACCGCTAAGCTAACTACTATACTATTACTATATCTTACATCTCCTGGATTTAACAATCTACTTTTCCAGCGGCAATTACCTTTTTTTTTTTCATCAAACCAAAGATAATTGCAGCAAAATTCTTGAATTTCAATCTCTGATTTTGTTGTAGAGGAAAGGGTGCTTTAACTTTTCCTCTCTTCCTTCCTTCCTTTCTTTCTTTGTCTCAATGTAATGTAAATGTGACTTTTGTGAGACAACAAATCAAAACAAATCAAAGCCACTGGGGCAGCCTGAGGTCTCCAAATGAGCTGCTGTAATGTCAGACATTGGTATCATCTTTTGGCTAGTCCCCCTGGATCTTCAAGTTTATGACAGAACACATCCTGTAGGTTTGCTGTGTTTAAAATGACATCTGGAATGAAACGTTATATTACAGGGGACCTCAGTGAATATTTGATTTCCTGCCTCCTGTGCAATGTTAATCCTATGCAAATTTACTGCTGTAGGCCTATACCCATGATACAAAGTGATAATAGACAGCGGTAAACAATGACTTTTGTGTTATTGATCCAACAAGATCAAGCTCAAGTTCTGCTCAGAACAGGAACATCTGAGGAGGAAAATTGTAAAACTTGGCAATGCAAAGTGACGGAGCATTAGCTCCGGAGTAAAGCCCTTTTAAAAGTAAGAGCCTGTCTTTTCCACACTGGAGTTGTGAAAAGTGAATGAAAGGTAGTGGGGCTGTTTTATGTGCTACTACACAGCTGGAGTTTGTCCCAGTCAATGCTTGAATAAAGGGTACGCTAACACAATGGCACACTGCACCACAGAAAGCTCCTATGAGTAATCAGGTGTCGTTTAAACTATGACTAAATGACACCTGGACAATGCAGCCCCTTATCAGCACAATAACATCGGAGGCCAGAACTTCATGAATGATTTTGAAATTGTTGTACAAGTCCTGTAGGCATATGTTTTGAAGAAAGAGAGAGAAGCTGATCGAGCTGTCATCTACTCATCATTTGTAGGAGGCTAATCTGGCTTTTCTGTAGCCGTAGGAAATAAAGTTGAAGATATAAACTGTCACCACTGCAGCAGCAATTATCTGTTCCTCGAGGTGGTTGGTGCTTCTCATATCATGGCAAGAAAATCAAGGACTGTCTGCTGGACATTCTTTAGTAAGACTGAGGGTTTCTGAGCCCGATTGTCAGGGCAGTGCGCACCTGTGGAGAGGTACAAGTAGCCCAGATAAGCTCCAGCTGTGGCCGTCAAAATCTGTGCATTCGGTAGAGGAATTTTGGATATCGTCAAAGAGTTAAAAGACAACCATTCAGTGGCTCAGCAGGGAACAACACGAGACCACTCACACTTCTCTCAATCAAGGGAAGAAAGGCAGTCAAAAGGATAAAGAAGCCGAGAGAACATCTCCTTGTCAGATCACTGAGTTAGGCACCAAAAACCTCAATGACAAGGCACTAAAGGTAGGGAAGAGATATCTCTTTAATGCCAGATCCATTGGATAACACTACAGAAATTAGCACACTCTCAAAAGGGACTTTTGTCTCAAAATAGAAATTAGATATAAAGAGCAAACCTATTTTTTTGTTCCAGATTGAAAACATGCACAAGGGCTTAAAAAAGGCGACTGGACTTTAATTTTTTTGAAGACATTTCACCTCTTATTCAAGAGACTTATTCAGTTCTAAAATCAAAATATGGAGAGTGCCAGGTATTTAAATTTTAGTGTGGGTTGTCCCCTTTGGTGGTGGTTATTGACCCACTATTGATCATGTGCGTCATCACGAGGCAAGGTGTCATTACCACCAGGAGTTTCAGGTGAAACCATTGTGAGATGTTCCCCCACCTTATCATGTGATCTACTGAAGTCACTTGAAGTATGGTGTGACTGGGGGTTGAGGCGCCTGGAAAAAGATCTCAAGACTGCATTGTAGGTGGCTGACAGGTGGTGTTGTAAACCAGCACGTCTGTTCAGTGAGTCGTTCACAGTGGACGTACACTCCAGTCCAAAAGGACTGGAACAGCGAAGCCAATCCCTTTATTTTTGGTGTAGACTAAAAATATTTGGGTTTGCCATTAAAAAATTAATATGAGACAAACAATCAACATCTTGGCTTTTATTTCCAGGAATTTACATCTGAATATCATACACAGTTCAGAAGATAGCACCTTTTGTCTAAATTAGCCTCACTGATCCAGTACTTTTGGAGGGGAGTGTAAATGACGTCCTTCACGCCTCTTTCAAATCATCTATTTCTCCGGTCCAAAATCTGAACACTGGCATCCTCAAAACACTGTCCTTTATCCTTTAGGTGCAGAAATATAGCTTGTCCTGTCTTGCCCTGTTGAGGTGGCTCTTCTGTGTTGTGCCATGTCTTTGTGGAGTGGCTATTTGATTTCTCAAATGTAAAAGTGCCAGCAGTCCTCACAGCACTGCACAACTTATACTATGTTGCTTAGCTTGTGTTTAGGAGTTTTGTCCTTGGGATCAACTTGTTTTTGTCTTAAAGTGTGGCTCGGTTTAAAGCACACTTGGATATCATGCTTGGAGAAAATCCTCCTGAGTTTCTCTGACGAAGTTGGCCATTTTAATATAAACTTGCTAGCCCCTTTTTGTGGGCACTCCTTTTTAACTGCTCATTAATGCTAATATCTAATCAGCCAATCACACGGCAACAAAGCAATGCATTTTGGCATGTCAGTCATTATGAATGAATGTGCTGGATGTGCTGGTTGAAGTAAGACCCTTATAAAAATGTGCAGCTGACAAATCTGCAGCGACTGAGTAATTCTTTCATGCCAATATGGACCGAAATCACCAAGGAATGATTCCAGCATCTTGTTGAATATTTGCCACAAAGAATTAAGCCACTTCTAAAGATGGAAAGAGGTCCAACCCAGGGAAGTGTACCTGTGAAAGTGTTCGTTGAGTTTAAGTGTCTGTGAGGACTTTCTTGTCATTGAAGCCAGCTTCAAGTGGGCATGTTTTTGGTACTTTCATGGCGGGTTACTTTTTTTTTATAAATAATTTCAGTGTTTTCTATATATATTGTAGAAACAGCCAAGAACCAAATGTTTAAAAGGAAGAAAAATATAACTTTATGAGAAATTGTGAGAAATGTCTTGTGGGTTTGTGTTGTTTTTGCTTTTTTAATTAACTGAACTGAACTATTCCCATGCTTGCTACTGCAAATCAGTGGGGGGAAAGTAGTGCGTGTAGTAGTTATGCTGCATTTATTTTCTGACAATGTTTTATCCTTGATACATAAAATCACCCTCTGTGAAAACTCGATTCAATGTTTCAGACTGATGGTTTTTCAAATGATAGATTTTCTGACCAAGCTACAGTACATATATAATGCTTGTTGATTCTTTTCATTTCACAGATGAAAGAAGGGCTTCTGAGGACATAGAAAACACAATTCAGTTCATCTAAAAAGGTCTAGATTAAAAAGGTCAGATCAAAGTGAGCTATGTACAATTAGGATTAAGTGATGCAGAGAATCTAAAATAAATATTGTCAAGAATTATTTTTGAGAAAATTTAATCAAAATTTCACTTCTGGACCAGACAAATATTGAATACATTTTACTTTAAAGGACATGTATTATGCAAAATCCACTTTTCTAGCCCTTAAATACATTTTGTTGTGTACTGTGAGTGTGTAGGAGTGCAGGAAATGTAAATGCATGCTGTTTGGGTGCTGTGTAGATATCTTCATATTCTTTTTGGGTCATAATTTTCAGTCTGTTCAGTTTTCTGTCTTTTGTGTGACGTTTTCTCGTTTCTGACGTCACAGTATTTCCTGTGGAACTGCTAAATAAGGTCATGGATATCCGGCCTCCATTTTTTTTCTTGCAGCAATCTGTAGTCCAGTTTAGTTATGCTGAAGTTGCACGTAGGTAAGTCAAAATATTCGGTTGTTGGATGTGGTAACCCACACGATTACTTACATCGCCCCTCGGCATCAGAGCCTCTTCAAAGTGCTAAAATTCAGCACAGTTCAGAGCTCTGGTGAACGGCGGGACAATCGCCACACATTAACCCGGGGAAGAGGCACTCTGGCCCAGCTAAATTACAGCGCTCCCCCGGAGCTCCTCCGGAGCTCCTCCGGTGACGCAGGGACACTCTCTGGGAAATGTACATACATCAGTGGGGAAAGTCCTCCGTGTTTGCGCTAAGCACTTCAAGGATGAGTTTCAGCAACCTCCGTCAGTAAAGAGGGATTTGCTGAAGAACTTTATTGATTGAGGGGTCAATTCGCCTCTCTACAGAAACCACTACAGACAAAGCGGTAAGCTCCAAATAACGCTAAAATGGCAACAAACCTTATTTTAGACAAATTTTGTGTGTTGATATGACGTCCTTGCCATTGTTTTGATAGTAGTATTGTGCCTTCTGTTAGCGCTGTGTGCTAGCTTTTAGCTCCTTGAGGATATAACTACTGCATGTTTTGAATAACTTTATTTGGCTTTGTGTTTACCATTTTTGTCTTGGGATTCAGTGATATTCAGTGACGTTCTGGATGCTAGCTAGCTAACGCCTCTGAAAAGGCTTTGTTTACTTCATTCATATTGTGAATGCTACTCTGCAGGTAGCTAATCGTAGCGCTGCTATCAAACTACAATATTAGCCGAGCGGGGTGGAGTTGAACGCTCTGCGACCTGGAGGGGGGCAGGGCGCAAGAGATGGCACCAAAACCACTTGTTCTGAGCTGGGTGTCAGAAAAGGGGTCAATGGGGTTTGTGGAGCTACAATAACGAAGAACTTGGACCAAAGCATTGCCGTTCTACTTTATATAGACCACAAGTGAATGATTTATATATGAAAAGGAAGGATTTAAAAGCATGATACGTGTCCTTTAAAGTAATGGAGGTGGTGGGCAGGACCAAAATAGATGGGCTGCAGCAGCATTACTGATAGGTTTTAGCTTTTTACTGACAGATTACAAGCACA
>VUQJ01027889.1:32923-46087 GCA_015108635.1 Andinoacara biseriatus | reverse complement strand
CTTCACTTAGACTCGCCACCTCATGGAGCCTCTCTCCTTAGGACCCCCACCGCAGATTCTGGAGTAGAAGCCAGCCTCCTTAGACACTCACCTAAGTTATTCGCGCCTTCGGCTCTGTGTGTATTCTTTGTAAAATAAAGAGAAGTTCTGTTACAAACTGCCTACCGAGTCTGCTCTTGGGTCCACCTCGTACCCCTTCATTGTGACATCCCATTCTTCAACCAGCGTTTGTCACACGTCAGCCAATGTGGTTGTGTTGGTCACTCTGGCAGCACCAGCACGCCCAGGATGATCCCACAAGTGTTCAGTGGGGTTGAGGTCATGAGCCCGGATATTTGCAGTCTGTTCCGGATTGTCTGGGTAGTACGCTGTTGGTCATACTGTCTTGCAGATCTTGACTGCAAATATTCAGAAGACTGCCTACAGACCCAAGTGCTGAGAGGGTGAGGAAGCCGTGTTCTTGTGGTGTGGTCTTCTTTGGATGTCCACTTCGCGGCCTGCCTCTGATGTTCCCATTTATATGGAAACTAGACCTTCATGTTGGAATTTCACTTTGGGTACTAGGGCTCGCTCCAAGTAATGCTGCAACTTGGTTTTGCAGAACACCAGCTTGAAGTTGCCCCATAGCATGGACCCTCTCTAGATGAGTCAAACATCCCATGGTTGGAGCAGACACCAAGTGACTGCTGTAGCAGGGTCCATGCTCACAGGTGCTGCTAATCAGGGGCTCAAATTGGCATTGGCAGAGAAGATTTGACAAGTTTTTCATGGGTGCCACACATACTCAACCCACATACTCAACTCTGCTGCTCAACCTACAAATTGATTTTCCTTAACAATGTGGCACCAATTTATCAAAACAAATGGAGAAATATGGCTGTATATAAAAAGGGCTCAATCTACGCAAGCAAACAACTAACTGTGTGTGATCCATTTATAATATAGTGGACAAAAACATGCACTTTAATCCCAACTATATTTTTAGTCAGACTTTTTAGTCAAAGTACAGATCCTACGATCAAGTGTGGCCTTTTATTTCCTATTAACACGTGACAGTGTGGAAACACACCTGAGAGCTTGTGGAGGCAGTTTGGTTGCAGAAAGGCTCACAAATTTCAGCTCACAGCTCTGACTGAAGAACTCCTGAATGCTCCTCGTAACCTCCTGCACCTTTCTAAACACACACACAAGAAAACAACCCTGAGTTCCTGTGTTGTGCAGACAGGTTCAGCTTACTGGAATTAGGGACCTCAGATCACATCTTTGGCAAATGAACTGTTCTTTTTGCTACAGTATTAACCCTACTTCTGCTGAATGTTCATGGGCACAAATTGCCAGAGTGGACACATAACCAAGACTTCGTGATCGTCATAAAATCGCTCCTGTGTTTAAACATACATGTGACCGAGTCATAAGACTAACAGAGAACAGTTGTTCAAATCTGTGTGTTGCAAGATGATTTGAGATAAGATGAGGTACAATAAAATAACCCGAGGTGAGACGCAAAAGCTGTGTTACAGCGGCCGAAACACAAAAAGAATCTAGCGCAGAGAGGTAAAAGATTACACAAAAGGAGCTCAATTAAATAGAAAATAGAAAAAAGTGAAGAGCTTGTGAGATGAAAATCTAAATCTAATACATTAAGGAGTTTAATAAGTTCAATCTAATAAATGGGTGCAGGTGTTCTGGTATGAGGAAGGAGTTTCTGTATCTGTCCTTGTGGTTGCCTGCTTAGTGAGTGGTGCAGAGGGGGGTCCAGGTTATCCATACACATTAATCATTGCCACGTTTATTTGGATGGCCTCTGCAGCAGCTGATGGAGGAATCCAAACCGTGTGTTGATTCAAACTGAATTCAACCAGCAACAGCACTTCCAGCACTGGATTCTCACGGCACGTACAACCACAATTCCCCAAAAAGTTGGGACAGTGTGTAAAATGTAAATGAAAACAGAAAGTACTGATTTTCAAATCTTATAAAACCATGTTTAAATAACCTAGCCACAAGCTAACAACAAACTCTGGTGCTGCTGGTCAGCAGGGTGGAAACTGTCGGCTTAAAACAAAGGAAGAGAAAAGGGGAAAATGTGTTTGGAGGTTGATTCAAACTGTTCTACCATGACGTAGGTAGGGAGAGAAATGGTGTAGGGCTAATCTGTATGTAGATGAAGTGTTGTGGAGGTGAAGAGAGTGGCAGACAGCATCATAAGCTTGAAGCTGAAACTTGAATGTTGTTGGTGTGTATGCCCCACAGGAAGGATGTCAGAATCGAAAGAGAAATTCTGGAGTAAGTTGGATGAACTGGTAGCGAGTGTCGCCAGGGAGGACAGAGTGGTGATTGGAGAAGACTTTAACTGACATATATGTGAAGGGAACAGAGGTGATGAGGAGGTGGTGGGTAGGTGTGGCATTAAGGAGAGAAATGTGGAATGTCAGATGGTAGCGGATCTTGCAAAAAGGATGAAAATGGATGTAGTGAGCAGCTACATCAGGAAGAGGAAGAATCATAGAGTGACACATAATCCTGAAGGTGCGCACAGGTGGAATAGATCTTACGCAGAAGACACAATCTGAAAGAGGAGAAGGTGGTGTGAGGGAGAGCATCGGATGGCAGTCTGCGACTAGATGAACTGTGGTACTGTATGAGGAAGTTAGGAGTGACAGAAATATGTGAGGGTGGTGCAGGACAGCAGGACAGTGGTGAGATGTGTGGTAGGAGTGACAGATGGGCTCAAGGTGGGGGTGGGATTACATCAGGGATCTGCTCTGAGCCCCTTCTTGTTTGTGATGCCTGACAGATGAGATCAGGCAGGAGTCTCTGTGGACTGTGATGTTTGCAGACAACATTGGGATCTGCAGTGAGTAGGAAGAGGTGGAAGTATGCTCTGGAGAGAAGAGGATTTAGAGTCAGAAGAAACAAGACAGAATACATGTGTGTGTGAATGAGAGGGAGACAGGTGGAAAGATGCACATACAAGGAGGAGAGGCAGTGAAGGTAGATGAGTTTAGGGTCAACCGTCCACAGCAATGGACAGTGCACTTTATTCTGAAATTGTAGCACAATTTGTAGACAGTTTTTTGCAGATTGTAGAGAATCTCTACCCATCTTTACATCTGAGAAACTCTCTTTTTATACCCTCTCACATGTTGCAAATTAACCTCATCCACTGCAAACTGCCCCCCCCCCCCGTTTCTTTTTAATACCACGTCCTTCGCCAGCCATTTGTCTCTCCCGTCCTGGCTTTTCCGAGACATGTTGCTGCCATCAGACTAAGCCCGTTTTTTTTTCATGAATAGTAAAATGTCTCAGCTTAAACATTTGATGTTTTCCATTTTCCTTTTTTGTTTTTTACACAGCATCCAAACTTTTTTGCTGTTGTGTTTGGAATATGGATTCAGTGACACAGAAACATTCCTACACAGTTTGCATATGGAATTTCACCACTTCACGATTACAAAAAAGTGGATTTCCCCAATTTTTTTCTAACCTTCAGATTAACATCACTAAAAAGCTGCAGCTGCAGCCAGTCTAACTGTGACTGTTACGGTTTGATTTTTATGGAATCATTCACATTCACCTTGTTTCTGATATTGTTGTGGTTATTCTTAATTGCCCATTCTTATTTCAGTAACATTTGTTATGTGCATTTTATGCACTGTGGACGAGTTGAGCTTATAAATTGTCCTAATAACGCTCCCCTATATGCTTGAAATGCCCTCTGCTGGCTCTTTGAACTATTGCACACTTAACTGCAGTTGTGCAGTATGTGATTTAATATCACCTGTCATAAAAGGCACATTTATTGGTCTCATGCTTCGATAACACTTTAGCGTGTTTATTTTTATTTGCAATACCCACAGACATTGGCACCTATTCAAGTATGAAGGCGGTGCAGTGTTTACATCCCCGACCTTCTGTGGTGGCGACTGAGGGTTCAATAGGCCTCAATGTTCACGCCACACAACAACTCAACTAAACGACCTAGCAGAATGAATGCTTATGATCGCGGAACCAAATCAATAAGAAATACAGAGAAATAAGCCCTTAACAAATGTTACTGAAGGGCCACACGTACAGATATGCACAACAAAAAGGAAAGATTGGAGTGAAAGTCAAGTTTCAGGTTTTCCATTTCAGAAGAAACTGAAGCCCAGTGTGTTTACAGATGTGGTACAGTGGAGCTGACCTGTGGCTGAAAGGATTCCTGGCCAGATTAAGGTGCACCAGTTTGTAACAACATCCAGCAGACAGCGATACAAACAACTGCATGAAAAGAAAGGTTCAAATGAGTTATCGACAGAAGGGAAAGATCATCAGGTAAACACATTATCAGTCTCAGGTCACTGAGGTTTGGACCTCAGACAGTAAAAACTGGCACAAGTAGGACGTTTTTTACATGGAAAAGGCTCTATGGGAATTCTACAGCCCAGCCTACAGTCCCTGTTGATGTGTGACTCAAAGGAAGGATAACTTGCTGTTATAACTGACCGTGTCCAGAGGGCAGCTGGTATCACTGAGGTCCAGATGAGACAGAGAGTTTGTACTGGACAAGAACTTGAAGAGAAACTGCAGGAAACACACAGCATAACGTTTAGAACATGTTTGAGTCCTTTAGAGAGGTTTGCTGCAGAGAGAAGACAGCTGAAGTGATGAAAAAGAGATACACAATTCCCATCCTAACGTGCCAAAGTTAACTCAGGGATGCACGAGCCAGAACCGATCTCAGGACCAGCTGGCAGTTAAACTGTGTCGATCGCCCCGATTAATGTTTCAGTAAAGCAGTGATGTTCCACATACTACAAATGTTGCTGCAGATTTAAGTTTTTAAGTTTTTTCAGGATTAGTAAAATGTCAAACTAGGAAATTTCACACTCCAGACTGAAATTATGTTGTCTGCAGACTAAAGAAAATTGGGAAAAACCTCTGAGGCAAAACTTCAATATGCACTTGGAATCCCAACTTTACTTTTTAGCTGTTTTTGTTTTCAGTATTTTTAAAATTCCTGCAAACACAGTCAGGATAGTGAGTGATGGTGAGTCGGCACCACTTCTGGACTTTTACTGTACGTGTACAAGTGTAACAGTATTCTCTGCATCGTCTGTCCTTAATGTTATCTGAGAGGCACACATAGAGCAGAGTGTACCGTGGCTTCTTCAGTAACCAGGCTGCTGGGGTTACCAGACAGATCAAGGTGGGTCAAAGATGCTGAGAACTTCTGACTGGAGGACAACACCTGACTTAGATTGCCAAGACCTGGAAAAATCAGACCACAAATATTGATCCTGTTGAATGAGGGACAGTTAGAACTGCAGTTGCTGTGAAACACATTTGTGGCGGCAGGCAAAATGTTGCAGGAAATCCTGCCTTTATTCATTTCACTCAAAGAGCAGAAGGATCTGCAGGAGCGAGATATCTCGATGTACAATGACCATACTGTGCCCATCACTGGCTACATTTAGTATGTTAGAGTTGTGTATTAACACACTAACTGTAATTATTTTGTATCAGGGGACTTCAGGGGCAACAGTACCTGTTTTGACTAGCAGCAACTCTGGCAGTCAAATGTTTTGTTCAATGATTTCTAATTTCTCCAGAGTTTTATGGGTTTATCATTGCATATATTTTGGCATATATTTAGTTTGACTCCTGGTGTGCTCACTGTCTAGCTCTCACCTTTGTGTGTATGCTTTATTTTTACCCCCTGTTCCAACTGTTGCTCTTTGTACTCAAAGTTTAGTCTTTAGGTGTCATTGCTTATCGCTCGTTGCCTCCCTCATGTTGCCTTCATATTGTCAAGTCTCCGTCTGTGACGTTCCCCAGTTTAGTTGTTGCCTCTTTTATTTTTTTTAGTCTTTATCCCGTGTTCAGTTTTACTTTCCCCAGTCTCATTTCGTAATGAGCTTCAGCTGTGTTCCCTTGTGTGTCTCATCTCCCTGATTACCTGCTGTGTATTTACTGTTTGAGTCTCCCTCTTTGTCCTTCCTCCTATCTGTGCCTTTCCCTGGCCTGTGTTCTCCTTACATTCCGGTACTCTTCCTAGTTCCTGCCCTACAGATGTTTTGGTCATTTTGTTATTTGTGGATTTTGAGTTTACTGCATTTAGGTCGACTTCCTGCCGACCACACTGCCGTACCGTGACAGTCTGGCTTCCACTACATCCTATATAAAAGCAGGATACACGTTTAAGTCCTCTTTATATACACTCTGACTTCATTCTGCTCCTCCATCTGCTTTATAAAACTACGATAAGAAACAAGTGTGTGTGTGTGTGTGTGTGTGTGTATACCTTTAGCAGTCATTGATACCCTGGACAGAGATAGGTGCTTGAGTCCTTTGTCCAGATTATCAAACCTCTGACTGAGAGCTGTTACTCCTAGCAGTGAGAACACAGATTATGAATAAATGTAGTTTCTTTCTGTGGGACCTTTTAATTTGTACAAGCAGAAAAAGGTATTTACATTAATAATAACTCCATTCCATACTTCAGTTCTGGACCTATATTGTGTATTCGCTCTCACTGATTTGACACTTTTGGAATGGAGATATTGTTATTATTGCTCGTGATTTTAGGTGTGCATCTATAATATCTGCAAGGGTTTTGTTATGTCTCTATGCTGGTGACAGATAAGCTCTTTTTTTTTTCCTCAGGAAGGTTCAGGATCAGAATCACTTCTTCACAGGTACTTTAAAGGTACTTCAAAGGTACTTCATACCTTTAATGAAAGTACTATAAACAGTGTATTACACACATGGTGCCTACAAGGCAGTTATTCTGATTTGCAGCAGCCTTCCCATTACTCACAGATCTAAGAAGCTCACCTTTGTCTTCGATCGGATTGCCTGAGAGGTTGATGGATTGCAGGCTAGAGGAGGTGTGCTCTCTGAGGGCAGCTGCCATTTTGACTGCAAAGTCCCTGTAGCAGAAGAAAAGTTCTTATCAGTCTTAATACCTATAAACTAGACTTTAACTAATTAACAGCCTGCCTAGATTAACAAGTGAAAACATTGGTTTATGATATTGTGAAAATGTTTTATACAGTTAGGATGTTTAGATCTGGATCTGCTTGGCCTGCAGCAGGACAAAGAGTCAGAAGATCCAACCAGAGTAACAAAGAACCAGAAGTAACAGATGATCTGCTCTCCACAGAGCTCCGATCTTAAACTAGCACTTTTTATGAGAAATGTTCTCAATTTCCACTGGTCATGTTGTGCGTTTGGGTCTGCCGGTCTTTGTTAAAACCTTGACCCCCTACAGAGAGGAGATCCATTCTGTTGGCCAGGCTTGGATCTGCAGGTCCCCTTAGTGTTCCATCCTGATGGAAGTGGTCTCTTCTCTAGGATAATAATAATCCACAGAGCACTGGGGCTCCCGAGTGACCCTGCATCTTCCTAACAAACTTTCTGTTTTTTCATTTATTTTTTTGACCTGGACACAGTCACACACACAAACTCACAGCTTCAGTCCACTGGCCTCCAGCGAGAGCTCCTGCAGACTTGGAGATCTGGACAGCAGGAAGGTCAGCTGCTGCTGGATGTCCACTGACTGAAAGAACAAAACCAGAGTCCAAAGGAAATATTCACTGTCCCACACATTAGGAGAACCGTCCCACAGGTACATGCACAGCAAGCACTCCGTGAATCCTGGTTCTTGTAGAGTCCTGGTGGGATAATCTCATTGTACAGGAGCTTCAGTTGCAAGGATTGAGAATGTTTTCCACCCTCAGTTATTTTCTCATAGTGTATTTATATATTTACACCTATTATTAAATAAACACTTCACATCGTCCAGTTATCATCTTGGAAGAAGCCTGGATTTGAGGGTCCCGACCTTTACCTAACTCTGAAACACTCAAACAGCAACAAAGGAAGAAGAAATAACCTACCAGTTTGAGATCTTTGCAGTAGATCTTTGTAAACCACTGGTTAAAGGACAAAGCTGCTACTGCCAAAGCCAAGTCCCTGTGAGGAGAGGACACGCGAGGAAAGTAAGTAACAGCGGTAAGACTGGACTAAGCATCATTACGTCATATCTCACCTGCTGTCTAAGTGGCTGAAGTCCTGCAGGTGGAACTGCCTCCAGTTGTGGATGTAGTAGATATTATCAACATCCTACAGAAACATTTAGCTAATATTTGGATGAAAAGTGCTAAAATTGTGGCCACAGTTTATTTCAAATCCTGTTCTTCTAAAGTTATTTAAAAACGGTATCTTATTATATTTTATGTTGTTGCAAGAATGACTTACCCACTGAATCTCTTCTCTAAATGGCATCTCATTGAAATCACACAAAGCAGCATAAGTATCAGAAAATCCTCCTGAGGAACAACATTCAAATACGTTTTTTTTTGCATTCGCTTCTGTAATATTCAAAAATGTCTGTGATCTGGTAGTTAGTACAGCTGACATCAGCTAAAACGTTCTTTAGCTTTATCACAGTAGGCACAAGTTCATAAATGTTTGAATGTTAACATAGTAACTGATATCCAGTCAAACAAATATTCAATCAAATTAAAGGCACGTACCACAGTAGCCCGGCTGACTGTCCATCTGCTCCTCTATCACACTAATCAAAGTCAGGAGTCTCTCCTTGAGCTCTGGAGGAACTATCTTTAGCAGTTTTCTGAAGTTTAAAGGTAAAATGGGAAATACACACTATGACACCAAAATACTCCACAGACAGAGTAAGAGCCTATTGTATGGGACCCTGAGAACATCGATATCCCACCCAAACAAATGCTGGCGCTGTGACACTGCTGATGTTTAGCAGCTACATTGTTTCTATACACTGTATGTGAAAAATGGAGATACGCTAACCAGAATACGCTACCCTCTTCATCTTTTCTGACTGTTTTTTCACTAGTTTTGTATTTGGCCAGGTTCAGAGTCACTGCTGGTAGCATGAGGTCACACCTGGACCCTACAGAGGATGCTCAGCTAGTCCAGCTCCTCCAGGATGGCACATCAATACGTGCCACTGCCAGAAGGTTTTCTGTGTCTCCCAGCACAGTCTCAGAGCATGGAGGAGATTCCAGGAGACAGGCAGTTACTGTAGGAGAGCTGGACAGGGCCGTAGAAGGTCCTTAATCCGTCAGCAGCACCGCTGTCTGCTCCTTTGTGCAAGGGCAGGTTTACCTTGAGCACACGTGACAGATGTGAAAGAGTCTGGAGAAGCCGTGGAAAACGTTATGTTGCCTGTAACATCGTTCGGCATGACCGCTTTGCTTGTGGGTCAGTGATGGTCACATATCCATGGAGGGATGCCCAGACCTCCACAGGCTAAGCAACGGAACCCCAGACTGCCTTCAGGCATTGGAATGAAATCCTTGAACCCAGTGTCGGATAATACGCAGGTGCAGTGGCTCCGGGGTTCCTGCTGGTGCACAACAATGCCGGACCTCATGTGGGCAGAGTAGGCAGGCAGTTCCTGGAGGATGAAGGAGTTGATACAATTGACGCTCGCCTGACCTAAATCCAATCGAACGCCTCTGGGACATTATGTTTCCGCCCACCTGACGCTACCAGGTTGCACCTCGGACTGTCGAGATCTGGGAGGAGATCCACCAGGACACCATTCGTCGTCTCATTAGGAGTCCCGACATTGTCAGGCATGCATACGAGCACACGAGAGCCATACAAACTACTGAGAACCATTTTGAGTTGCTGCAATTACATTTTGCCAAAGTGGACTAGCCTGCTGCATCATTTTCACTTTGATTTTTGTGGTGTCTGTAGGTGAAGTCAGTTCAGAAGTGTCACGTTCTTTTGAACTGCCTGCATCAGGCAGCGGCTGTGGTTGGTAGGATGTGTGGAGGAATAAAGTTCTTGACTCACTTGATCTATTCACCGTAAACACGAGATTTGACCCTAAAGTCTTACTCAGTACAACATGATGTTTATCATCTTTCCTGTGTTGGAAGCTCAATAAAGCAGCGTATGCTCTCGGAGAGACCTTCCAGTTGTGAGGCCTGATTTCAAGAAGCCAAGATGAAGGTGAAAAAGCTCCGTTTGAGTCTTCAACAGCAGCCTGTCCAGGACACTGCAGTGGCTGCTGAGTGTTTCCTTTATTCATCATACATACATACATATAACAAATTTTGGGGGCGTCTTTGAAAACATATATTTTTTATATATAATAAACATAAAATCTGTTTGTAGTTTTATAAGCCATTGGTTTTTTAGTATGATATCATTGCAAGATAGACCCACCCTGGAGAAGAATCAGGGAAGATCCTTTTCAATGAGGCGGTCATGTGACTGATCATGGCCTCAAGATCTTCAATGTGTGAGACACTGAAACACAGAGTCTGCCTGTCTGTCTCCAACACAATCTGCAACACATGCATGCCATCGATGTGTTACTGTCTGCAGATACAAACCACAGCCTTTTTTACACAATCAAATATCTTTTAAATGGTTGTTTTACATACATGAACATAACACAATATATGGCAAGTAAACAAACAAGCAGTAATGCTGTACCTTCATGTGATTATGAATATTGATGGCACAAACCTCCAGGTAGCTAAAGGTGCTTTCCACCTGTGCATGAAGACAAAGACATTTATACGGAAACACACGGACACAAAGACAAAGTGGGGACAAAGTCAGAAATGTAGGTTTTTAGTAGCTGTGATGCGTCCAAATCTGTCCTTTCACATTGGAGTGACACATGGACTAGTACTGTTGGTACTTTTGTAGTCTTACTGACTGCAAGAAACATCCATCTTTGTACTTTTGCACATGGATTCACACAAGACTATGGATGTATTGGGGAATTTATGCATACACACACACAATTGGCAATTTCAACAGTATTTCCCTTCAGAAACAGTGTCCCCGTCAGTATAATCCATGAAGAATGGTCATTTATTCAAACCTTAGCACATAGTGCTCTGCTGGAAGTTAAACTGGTTTGGATTAAAGGAGCTATTTTACCAAAACAGTGTGATTTACCCTGATAGGTTGTTTGTTTATAACCAGGTAACCCCTCCATAGACTCAGCACCTACAACAAACAGACATAACAAAAACAGAGAAAGAGCAAGAAAGAGGCAGCATTAGATATCAGAGTGACAGACCAATGCCTGCAGCTTCATGGGAACATTTGCAGGTCTTGTCATCCACTTTTGCTCCTGTCTTCAAAATTACGGTAGCGCAGAGATCCAAAAGTGGCCAATGGGATGCCGCTCCTGCAGCTGTAACATCCGTCAGTGTAGCAGCTGGTGCTCTTCAAGGGTCAGCCTCATCACCACTACCACAGTTTGTGTGTCCACAGGAAAGACATTCATCTGAGTTTTGGTCTCACTCTGCATGTACACAAATCTGCCAGTAGGGGGCACTAAAAGCTCTATTTTCACGCTGCCTATACACAAATATTTCTATCAGGAGTCGGGAATAAAAGTTTGCCTCCTTGTGCATTAAAGTCCAAAGTGATGATGCAAAAGTTACTTTTGCAACTGTTTCTTTGCAGCGGTTTGATTTTTTAACCTTTGACCTTGATCTTTTGTTACATGTAATCTGGATATTGTGTTTACTCGGCTGTAATAACCAACATCCGAATTTATTTGCGTATATGTTCCATTGTTGCAGCTTCTTCTTGTTGCCGTCTTCTTGCCCAGGTCACTCCTCTCAATCTCAGTGATGAATAAATACCAGGATGAATAAATGATAATAAAATAGTTACATTACCAGCTGGCACACGCACTAATTTGACAGTATCATGACATAATTATATGTTTTTATAAATTTAAAATCTTTTTCCTTTCTACCTTTGACGGAGTACTGCACGTAACTTTACATTATTCAGATTAACAATGGCTTGTCCTTTCACTTGTTTAGTGACGCGTTTGAATCGCCTGATTAAGAACCGTCACAAATGCTTATTGTGAGGTTGTCAACAAAGAGGATTGTGAGGGGGAAAAATTCGCTTTAACAATCACATTTTCACACTTTACACCATAATAATATATAACATGGCTGATTTTCTGTTTGTTTTTTTTACTATTTCATTTGATTACTAAAGGACAATGAAAGCCACGGTGTATGACAACAATGCGCCATTATTAAATATTAAGAAAAATTAAACTGCCTCTGTGTTTCATTCACACTGAGCAAATAAACAAACTGTTTACAAACTTTTACAACATTATTCTGAACTTTAATGTACAAGGAGGTAAACTTTGAGTTGTTCTGACCCCTCTTATATTTGTGTATGCACGATGTAAAAACAGAACCTTTAGCGCCCCCTCCTGGCACATTTGTGTACACGCAGAGTGACGCAAACGCTCACGTAAACGTGTTTCCTGTGTACACACACTGTTAGCAGAGAGGCAG
Source organism: Andinoacara biseriatus (assembly GCA_015108635.1). Classification (NCBI taxonomy): domain Eukaryota; kingdom Metazoa; phylum Chordata; class Actinopteri; order Cichliformes; family Cichlidae; genus Andinoacara; species Andinoacara biseriatus. The sequence goes on along the minus strand of VUQJ01027889.1, from coordinate 33,755 downwards.
TGATGATGCTGACCCTCGGAGAGCACACGCTGACCGAATCAGCACATGCCACAACTCAGGGAGGGGAACACAACATTTACTATTGTAAATATATATCATAATGGCAATACTGTTCATTTAAAATTCCATTATTTTTCATATCTTTTTCAATTTCACAGTGCTTTTTATTAAAAAGGAATGGAACCTCATCCCTCATTTAGTTACAGTGCTCATAGTGAACTTAATATTGATCTAAAGTCGTGGCTTTAGAGGGAATTTGTCTGATACTCACCACAAACCTGTTGGTTGATCTTCCACTTGGCTGACTGGAGTTGTTCAAAGTAACAGGCGTCACCAGACAGACTCTGTGAGGCTTCAGCAGCTCGGAGATCTGATCTGCTCAGTGTCACACACACACAAACAGGCCTCAAACATTTAAGAACATCTTCACAGCTCCGTCAACAGCAATGAAGCGTCTGTTTCCGACACTAATAGGTTTGTTTTCACTTCTGTGAGGGACGGGTTAACCGTCCTGGGACAGCTAGGACGGGCCGCGGCCACCATCCTCAGACAAACACATTACAGTGTTTGTCATCTGTCCACGAGGCCGACAAGACCCCATCTGCAAAAACCTGAAATGTGCTCCACAGATCCACCCCAGCATCGTCACTGCTCCTACTAATTTTACTATTAGGAGTTATGAACACAGCTGGGCAACAAAAATATCTCCCGTCCACTCTACGCTTTCATCAAACCCTCTGCTTTCCTTGAAAGGGTAAAGAAATAGTTCAATGTTCAACAAGATTTTGGAAGATATTTCTTGGAACATGACTGCAGTCAGACTCTATGAAGC
>VUQJ01027889.1:13220-30469 GCA_015108635.1 Andinoacara biseriatus | reverse complement strand
AACTTGATGAAAGCAGCTCTGCCTGCCTGGAACAAACTAATGTGTGTGATTGAGTTTTTGTGTGCACACAAAAACTCAATCACACACATTAGTTTGTTCCAGGCAGGCAGAGCTGCTTTCATCAAGTTTCAGCTAAACCATCATGCAAAGCTCCACAGAGTCCCAGCTCCTTCCTGTTTTCAGGAAGCCTGAAAAATTCCATCCCAGGTGTGACAGAATATTCTCATCAGGATGATCCAAAAGGGGTTCTCAGAGCAGCTTTGTGTTAATGTGATGTTTGAGCATCAGCGTGCAGAACAATGCTGGCAAAGAGTTCAGCACTAAAGTGTGTTTGTCGATTCATTATTAATGGAAAATGGCAATTGAATATATATATTTAAAAATCAACATATATTGTTATATAATGATAACTTGAATAAACACGATTGGGGACGACTTAGGCTACTTGTACTTAAAAGAAAATCAGTGATTATTGTCCAAATAAATAATTCTTGATACATATAATTGTTTCCTATGGTGGAAGGAGGTTAATAGAGATCTGAGGTGTTTGTGCGGATATGCTGTGTTTGGCTTTTTCCAAACGTGCTGCTGTGCATTACAGACAAACGTCTCCACTTTGGTCTCATCTGTCCACAGAACATTGCTCCAGATGTCTTGTAGCCATCAACAAGCTTCTGGCACAGTTCTGGTTGTATTTTTGACCCGACCTCTTGGCAGACCTGGTAGAGTTCATTTAAATCAGTGGGCTTCCTGGCTTTTAAGGGTTGTCCACAAATTTTCAACAGGGTTGAGGTCAGAGCTTTGGGAAGGCCAGAACCGTAATGTTAGCCTGCTTTATTCCAAAACCAGTTTCGATGTGTGTTTGAGATCATTGTTCTGGTTCCAAGATTCAACCGTCTAGCTGTTGATTTGAAATCTGGCAGCCCGAAAGCATGATGTCACCAGCTGGTACAGTGTTCTCTCACTTTTGCTCCTCCAAACATGCATCTTGTCATTGTGGCCAAATAGCTCAATCTTTGTCTCATCTGACCATAAAATCTTTTCTCAAGGATGTGCAGGAGGTCAGTGTGATTGAGGACAGAGAGGGAAACGTACTGCTAAATGAAGCGAATCTGCTGAGGAGGTTGAAGGAGTGCTTTGAGGAGCTGATGAATGTAGAAAATGAGAGAGATAAGGAGGATGGAGGACAGTTAGTGAATCAGGAAGTGAGTAAGGATGAAGTGACTGCAGCTATAAAGAAAGAAAGGTGGCTGGTCCAGATGACATCTCTGTGGCAGTATGGAGATGTGCAGGAGTGAGGGTAGTGGACTTTTTAAACCAAACTATTTAATGCAGTCTTGGAGAGTGAGAGGACGCCTGAGGAACGGAGAAGACGTGTACTGGTACGGATTTTCAAGAACAAGGCTGATGTGCAGAACTGCAGTAACTTCAGAGGGATGAAGTTGATGGATCTACAGAAAGCAGATGATAAATTGCAAAGAGTAGGAGTGACAGATGGGCTCAAGTTGGGGGTGGGATTACATCAGGGATCTGCTCTGAGCCCCTTCGTGATGCTTGCAGAAAACACTGATCTGTGGTGAGAGAAGGTGGAAGAGAACCTGGAGAGGCAAAGGTATGTTCTGGAGAGAAGAGGAATTAAAGTCAGTAGCAGTGAGACAAAATAAATGTATGTGAATGAGAGGGAGGCAGGTGGACAGATGAAGGTGGACATATTTAAATACCTGGGGTCAACCGTCCAATGCAATAGACGGTGCACTCGAGAGGTGCAGGGCAGGGTGGAGACGGGTGTCAGGGGTGGTGTGCGGCAGAAGAGCAGCAAGAGTGAAAGGGAAGGTTTAGAAAATGGTAGTGAGACCTGCTGGGATGGACGTTTTTGAAGATGGTGACACTGACAAAAAGACAGGAGGCCGAGCTGGAGGTGTTAGGATCGTCACTGGGAGTGACCGGGATGGACAAGGTTAGAAATGGGACAGCTCAGGCTGAGCCTTTGGAGATAAAGTCAGAGAGGTGAGGCTGGGACGGTTTGGACATGTGCAGAGGAGGAATAGTGGATATACTGGACAAAGGATGTTGAAACTGGAGCAGCCAGGCTGGACCTCAGAGGAGGTTCATGGATGTAGTGAAGGAGGACATGCAGGCAGAGGAGCTGCTGTGGTGAAACCTAAAAGGAAGCAGCTGGAAGATGATGTACGAATAACTACCTCTCTACCTGGAAGAACAGAAGTACGCAGCAGTCATAAGCCCATTAAGATGATTTTAATTTTCATCAGCTGTACAATGCTTCATCTTCAAAAATGACATCACAAAAGTTTCTTCTGTTTTCTTGGTCTTAAATGGAGATTTAATCTTAACAACAGTTCTCCCAAATTTTCTGCAAAAGCAAAACAATATTCAATTTCAAACAAAAATCAAGAGCACTGATATAACAACAGTCATACAATCGTCCTGAAATCGTTCCACCCAGGACGTGAATATGATGGATGGTAATTTAACAGTTTTCTTGTTACACGGGGAGATGGCAGCTGTACAGTACAAATCTGATTAGTTTTCACATCACTGGGCATGTTAGATTACAGAAAAGATCAAATCATCTTACAGCTGTAATAACCCGACTTTCTTCTTCAGAACAATCAAATCATATCTGTTGAGATCTGGACCACAAGGACTCCTGGAAACTGACCAAAAGTGAGGCCAAGTACATGAAAATGCAGGAACTAGCAATCAGTGAAGCAGCTCTTGATTATTTGATTATCAGGACTTTTGCACTGCGGTGGATGGTCCAGGCTTAGTGTTGGCTGGTGTGAGTTCACAGCACACAAGGGGAAATTCAGCTGAAACCCTAAATATGATACGCACACTGCACCACCAGTTGGCCCTGGAAAGCTTTTATGGGGATACAGCAAACAACTTCCTTTACAATTTCAGTTTACATTAGCAGTTACTTTTCACAGTGATCATATGGCTGAAGGTCACCAATGTACTGCAAAAATGAGGCTAATGTGTGAGTGTATAAACAGGGAGAAACCGAAACGTGTCGAGATCTGAACGAGACTCAAATGCAGTTTTCCCCCAGACGTGGTGGCGAAGGCAGAGCGCACAACCTACCAGCACCAACTCGCCTGACACCCCAGCACTCGCCTAATGACGAGCTCTGGGGTGTCAGTGCTGGTTTTAAACACATTTCCAAACAGTCTTCAAGCAAAGCAACTTACAGTCCTCTAAACTGGCCCCACAACCTGTTTAAAGGAGAGAGAAAAAAGACACTGAACTCAACCAACTGCAGAGAAACAGTGAGAACTCCAAAAAGGCCAACGATTATCTGTGGAAGTGGACCAAAACATACGAACTACCACAGAAGAAGAAACAGCAGGTGACGGTGAGTTCAGCTGGGTTTGTTTGGTTGGACGTGGCTCATGTGTTGAAGGAAAGCGTGATGGTGAGGATGTAAATCACCTTCACAGGTTGGGGACACTCAGTACCACAAAAGGCAGAAACAGGTTTATGAAAAACCTCGAGGATGCTTTACTAACACGTTCAGGTAATAAAAACAGGAGAAGAAAGGTGTTAAAACGTGTCTGTACATGTTCACCACCTGCCTGCAGCCATTTGTCATATTTGGAGATGAAGAGTGTGTTTGAGGGGCACGATGATTTACAAAATGCTTATTGACAGCTGTTCTAGTTCCAATAAGAACTGTGACGCAAACATTTGACTTTTTTTTTTAACAACTAAAATGAGTCATAATTCCAGGATTAGCTGAAGTGTTTGGAATGTTCAAAAGTTCCTGCTCTGGTTCGATACTTTAACAACCGGGATTATCTGCATTTTCTCCAGTCAGCAGGGCTCGTTCACTTATGAGACGTTTACTGTGCTTTCCTTCAAAATGTGGACAAGAGGAACATTCAACAGCACCTGAATGACAAATCTGCTTTCATGTGTGAACATTTATGAGCACTTGACTGGGGCTAGTTTCCGTTCAGAGTAAGATTTGGCTAGAAGGCTGAAAAACTGTCATCACTTGGATTGATCTGAACACACACCCGGTGCCCATTCACATCAGAACTCCGTTGACTCGGTGTACAAACAGCTGACTAATACGGTGACCACGTGTTTCCACGAGAAATGGAGGGAAATTAGACTTTGGGGGAGAAAAATACAGATCACATAACTGAGCAAAGAAAAAAATGGCATCTCAGAGGCAAACTAAAGTACCGTTAATGTCATTGTTAAGAAAAGCTACATTTATACCCATATTTACACACACGCACACACACAAAGGCTTGGAATTTGCGAAATCAGCACACTAGTAAGAACTGCAAGCAGGACAACTGGCAGTTCATCTAATAAAAGAAACAACGTAATCAAATGTAAAGTTCCATCATATAACGTCTTTATATTAAAGACATGGAGAGGGTGGGGTGTGAGAGGGCGGGGTGTGAGAGGGCGGGGTGTGAGAGGGTGGGGTGTGAGAGGGCTGAGACTGGCACAGGATGTGGCTTTGGGTAGGAATAAGTAGCAAAATACATATAGATTCATTGAGAAGACATTCAAACTGAAAGAAAAGCGTTTAAGAGCAGAGAGCAGTCTTAGCTTGGACACTATCTGTGTACGATGGCGGTGATGACATGGGTGTGTCTGTGATAGAGACCCACAAACATGAGCATACAGGCTGATGCACGGGGATGTGAGGACATTGTGTTTAAACATGTACATGCAGCTTCTACTCATTGTGCATGGCTGCTCTCGCTGTCGCCATTTCTGAAGCCGTTTCGGCCAAACGGCTGCTGTTGGATGGAAAATGAGATGAAGGCCGTGGGGAAGTATGTGGGTATGCAAATTTTAATCGTAGTCCGGCTACATGTGCATTGCTGTGTTATGTTCACCGGTCCATCATGCTAAGGATCATCTCTGGCGTCAAATCTCCGTTGGCAGCAGCTGCCGCCGTCTCTTCGTTCACAGGCAGCTCAACAGTCTCTACCCCTTCGTCAAGCCCCACCCCTTCCACAGTCAGGGCTACCCCCTGCTCCAGGGGAGTCACTGCTGAGACATCGCCCTCCTCCTTCTTCACTATGATGTTCTCCACTGCTCCAGTGCTCTCATCCTCCACCTGTATGATGGCAGCAGCTAAACAACAGCAGCAGCAAAAAAAACAAGGACACTTGTTACTATCTGGAGCTTCATGATATCACACACTAAACACAACAAGTTGGTTCACATGATTACAAGTTGTCTTTTACTGTTACCAGAAGCAGTTGTTTTGGCAGCAACTCTAACAGGTTTGCTGTGTGCTGGAGGCTTGGGGGCATTTTTGGGGGGCCGGCCTCGTTTCCGCTTCACTGGTGGCTCATCGGGGGCTGGAACAGGAATGGCGGCAGGAGCCTGGTCCAGTTCCATGCTTTCTGGCTCCTCCTCGTCCTGTAGTAGTGATTGTTCTTCCTCGCCCTCACCCTCCTCCTCTTCGTCGTCCTCCTCCTCCTCATCTTGCTCAGCATGATCCTCGTCTGAATGAACAAACGTAAGACAATCGAAGTAGAACACAGTGATAGAAAACACAGCCATGACCAAATCTGTCCACAGCTTCAACTTCTCACCACTGTCATCATCATCCCTCCTGCTCCTCATCTTCCTCTTTCTTCCTCGCCTTCCTTTCTTTGGCATTGTAGCTCCGTTCTCAGCATCCTCCACTTCCCCGCTGCAGTTCTCAGCATGGCGAGCCATGGTGTTCTAAAAGGAACACAGCCGTAGACAGTCTGTGCTGTGACTCACAGGTAGCTAGCTGGCCTAGCAGTTGACACTAACACGTTATTTTATGTGCTACAAATAGAAAGAAATGTATCTTTACCCTTCGGGTGAAGGTCTTGTTACACTTAGGACAAACAAAGGTGGCGGGGACAAAGTTAGGATCATGATAGCGTTTGAAGTGCATGTCCAGGAGCTGCTTCTGTCTGAAGGTCTTTTCACACTGGCTGCAGGCATATGGTTTCTCTCCGGTGTGCGTGCGGCGATGCATGACCATGTGGCGCTCCTGAGCACAGCAGCATAAAACCACGGTTAGAAAACACGGTTATCCACACAGTAACAAGCAGTAATTCATGCGTCATGCTTGAAACGAGAGCCAGCAGTTCAAAAAGAAAAATCTTGACTGCTGAACTCATGGTCATGTGACTCAAGCTCCCATGTACACTGTGTATGAGGGTTGTGCCAATGATGGTCAAAATAATATATTATTTCCCCACTGATGAATTGAATTAATATTGTCATTGTGCTGAGATTCATAATAAATCTGCAGAGTCAACCTTGCTCTTTTTTCCCGCCTGTCAACTCATGTGAGCTTATGTGAATAATAATAGAAATGAATAAATACATAAAAAACAAACAAATAAATCAGTGAAGACATAGTTTCATGTTGCACCGCCACACACAGTATAACCAACACCTTCAATGCAAACGTGTCTGGGTGTGTTTGAGTTTTAAAGTGTGTGTGGAACCATCTTGGATGAGTCACTTTTGATACTAAACTGAAATAAAAATATCACAAAATACTTGTTTTAATACAGACCTGGCGGCAGCAGTAGTCACACATGTCGCATTTGAACCTCTTCTCATTCTTATGCGACTTCTGATGCTGGATCAGAGCGTAGCGCTCGTGAAAAACGGCGTCACAGTAACGACATTTCTTTCCGGTCTCAATGAATGAGTGTTGCTTACGAAGATGGACGCCTAAGAGCACAGATGACAGTGGAGAAAATCATTTAGGTGGTTGAAACAGAGTAAACTAGCTGCTATGGTAAGTTTACATTGTGTGTGTGTGTGTGTGTTACCCAAGTCACTCTTGCGTGCAATGACAGTGTCACAGTGTGGACAGTGGAATTTGGCCACGTTTTCCGTGTGCTTCTGCAGAATGTGCATCTTCATGGTTCCACTCTGGGTGAATCGAGCGTGGCAGATGTAGCACTCATAAGGTTTCTCTCCTAAGAATGATCCGTAAGCACATACAAGAAGTTGGAAAGTTTAATGTTTTCATTGAACTTTAGCATTTCTCAGAGGCCTGTAAGTTAATACTGGGTAAAATTCTTACTATTTCTAATTGGAATAATTTACATCAGGAAGTAGAGTAGCTTCTTTCGTATGAAAACAATCAATGAGGTTTTCCACCTTGCTGTCCTTCAGCTCTTTAAACGCACAGAAGAAGAGCAGTTACGGTTTTACCTGAGTGTGTCCTCATGTGTCTCTTCAGTTTGTATGTGTCCCTGCTAGCATAACTGCAAAGACTGCACTGGAATGGACGCTCGCCGGTGTGGGAACGAATGTGACGCTTTAATTTGCTCACCTGAACAACAGTCACACACAAAGAGACACTTGGTAAACATTTATGAAGCTCCAAGAACATAAAGCAGAGAAGAGAAGAACTTGCCTCCACGCTGGCATAATCACACATGGAGCATTTGAAGGGTTTCTCGTGTGTGTGCTTGTAGCGCCGATGGCGAACCAGCTCTCCACTCGTCACAAAAGCCATATCACAGTCTGTGCACTTGTGTGGACGCGTTCCTGTATAAATAAATAAATAAAAATAAATCAATTACACAAACAAAAACAGTCATTTTGAGATTCCTCTCAAACTACAAGCACTCTTTTGAAAAATGTGGGGAGAGTATACCGGTGTGTGTGTTGAGGTGGTTTCTTAGCAGAGTAACTGTCCTGAAAGCTCTTCCACACAGGTGACATTTGTGAGGCCTCTCGTCTGTGTGGCTCTTCATGTGCCTGTCCAGGTTGGAGCGTCGAGGGCACGTGTAGCTGCACAGCTCACACTGAAACGTCTTCTTTACTCCTAACAAACAACAAAGACACCAACAAATCTTATATTCAGTAACAGTGTTTGTATCACTGCAGTCCACCTGGGCTGGCTGCATCTACAAGGCCTGCTCTCAAACTAAGACAGTTACAACAGGAGGAGCATGTAAGCATTCTCTCCACTGAGACCAGGTGTAAATTAGAGGCAGGTTTTAATAAAATAAAATCATTTTTTAATTTATTTTAAAATTAATTAAAAAAAAATATTAAAGACTGTTTGGATTTGTGTTTAAAAATGTCTAACTTTTGTGAGTTTCTGTACAGTTTAGAAAATATTGAGTGTCAGACTGACAACATATTTTTTTGGACTGCATGGAAATCACTATATTCTTGGTCTGTACATGTCTTCATTTTATTATTGTGCAATCACAATATCACTTTTGTGGATATTGTGTTTGGTATTTTTTTTTTCCAGCACAACCTCATGTGTGAATGTACAGTAACTTTTTTCATTTTAACATATTGTGTTAACACACTGGATCTAAACAAAGAAACCTGTGAAAACCACAAACATGTTTGAATTTCCAAAATCCTACGTAGTTCCTGTCCCTCGCAGAGAGAGGGGCCCATCACAGGCCTGACACCTCCAGGCGTGTCCCTCCTCCTCCACCTGGAGGTGGTGGCTCTTTGGCAGCATGACTATACGACACACTACACACTGACTAAACTATACTCCACATATGTGAACACCTCGAATTTCAAAACTCACTAACAATATTCCTCTCTCCATCTATTCCTATCTCCACATCAGGAAAGGGGATGTCATGTTTTTCTGTGGGGTTTTTTTTTGCTCACAAGCACTTTCTGCTAGTGAATTTCCCATTTTTCCCATTTCTTCCTGCACCAAACAAGCATCAATCATGAGGAGAATATACAGGAAAAAGCAAAGATTCTCACCTAGGTGTGCAAGCTGCCCTCGTCTCAGCCAAAAATAAAAAAATCTCAGAACTGGAACAAAGGATCTCCACTTTCTACCAGATCCAAGAAGGCAAAGACCTCGTGGACTCTCTGGCAAATAGCCAAAATCTCTCCACACTACCATTCTCTCAGATCCTTTTTTTGTGTGTCTGTAGATGTATTTTGTTCAGCAACATGCTCACTTGGGATTTCATTAACATTTGCTGTTGTCATCCTGTCGTATCTCGCTCACACTCCTAACTTACTTCTGCACAAGGCTGTAGGAGCCCTCAGCATATATCCTGCTGCCGACTGCTCCTCCTACGCTGTGTGCACCAGCGTGACCTGGTGTGGCTCTAACTCGATTCCAGCCACATAGTTTTGTGTTTGAATCGCTGTTGCACCTAATGTTACACTGCAATATAACACAAACCACATCGTATTGATGTTCTGAAAGCAAGTGCTGTTATGTTTGTGTAAGCAAGCAAACACAAGGCAGTATTCCACACAAACTTCACAATCTGGCTCACCTTTCTTCTTGATCTTGGTCGGTTTGGGTGGTTTCATGTTGCCGACCACCTTTTCAGCATTGACCTCGGATAGAAGTCCCTCCTGCTGTTCTTCTTCAAAGTCATAGACACTGACGTCCATATCCTTATCTCCTTCAGCATAACGCAGACGACTCTTCTTACCCTGGACAAATGGCGAGTTCAGTTGAATTACAGCAAAAAGTCTCAAATCTACAGTTACAAAGAATGATCCACCACCCGCTTTACCTTTTTGGTTTTCTTCAGAACTCCAGATGGCGGCTGATAGTCTGGGTCCTTAGGCCAGTTGGGGTCATCATTTGTAGGCTGAACAGGCTCCTCTTCCCCTTCTTCCAGCAGCTGGTTACCCACCTCTTCATCTTCCTCTTCTTCATGTTGAGTTTCTGCTCCCTCCTCCTGTTCCACAGTCTCCACCTCACCATTAGCACCAACCTTAACTACCTAAACATCAAAAGGCACAAACTGTTTAGTCAGACACCAAAATTAATGGCGAATTTATGCCACAGCAGTCGTGTGCGTTTGTGTAGGAACTTGCCTACGCAGAAAGGTATGCAAACCTACACAAACACGCTTGCATGCAGTACTCTTAAAAAAAAAAACAGCACCTAGCACAACATGGATGCTGCTGGTCAAGAGCTGATTGGTTGAAAAGTGAGCCAGACCAGTGAAGGAAGTGACAGTGGTGTTCACCACAAAGGGGAAACACATCAAACATCAAAGATTAAAAAAAAAAATACAGCATGAGAAGCACATATGATGGCTGCAGTGGACGCTTATTGTTTTTAAAAACTCAGTTTCACTTCGGCTCTTTGTATCACTTTGCTCTTTTCTGTGGCTGACTGAAGGACCAAAAACAGCACAAGTTACAGTAGCTCACAGACTGATTATGATGCTGCGCTCAGTGGCTGTAAGCAGCAACAACATGTGTAGCACACAATCACACAATCAAGTGACAATCAAGTGCTCTTACATACAAGGTGTGTTTGACTTTCTGCTGAGGCCTTTTACATTAATGTGACAACATTCAATATAGACCAAAGTTGTGCTGCAACTCTTAAAAAATACACTAATCATTTTTAACACAGCGTTTCTAATTTTCTAATGATGTCATGCACGAGCATACAGGAGTATATCCGTGTACCTGAAAGCCCTCGGGCAGTGGCAGGGTGTGACAGATGACCGGGTCTCCGTCTTTTGGCATTGCAGTAGTGTCTACAAAAGTGCCCTGCTGAAGTGCCTCCACAGTAGTGGCTGAAACAGGCACCTGGACCAGCTGCAGCTCTCCCAAGCCCAACGCTGCTTGCTCCTGCATGTTTACCACCTGAGGACAGAACACCCACGAGTCACTGTCTTGTGATTCTATAGGGTATCTACTAAAACCTTTATTTTTGAATAAATATTTTTTGATTTTAATTATTATATATGGGGGCTTTTTAGCCGTTAGTTTTGATAGGACCGTGGAGAGAAGCTGGGAGAAAGACCAGAGGAAGACACAGTGAATGCTTTTATGGGTTGCCTGCTTAACCCAGTGACCTCCACTAAAATCAATTTCAGACTTGACAAATAATAATAATTTAAAAAAAAACATAGAAAACATGAACTTTAACTACTTAAAAGCCTGCAGACATCTTGTAAATCTGTCTTACGCTGACATCACAAAAGAATATGAAATGGCCTTAAATGTGTACGTACCTGTAGGGTGATTATTTGAGTCTGGTCCACAGTTGTCACAGTAGCTTGGTGAGCACCACCTGGTACCCCGCCAACTACGCCCACTGCAGCCGATGCCCCCCCCACTGTAGCATCTATCACCTGCAAAGTTTCATATTAATGAGCACTGTGGTGAAGCTGTATATTCTGGAAGGCATGTTTGCTGCTCCAAATTTAGTCAGTTTCATTTCTGAAACTAGAGCAACATCAAAACAAAAGATTCTTGAGATCTTTCTTCTTCAAAGTTTGAGCCACTCAAGTCCTCAAAAATAACAGCAACTCACCTCAGTCTTCATCTGCAACAGTGTGGGATCCAGCGAGTCCATAACCATCATTTCAACTCCCGCGCCACCTTCCACACTGACCCCGACTCCAGCTTCCATTAGCTGTTGCTGCGATTGAGTGACTGCAGCCATTCCTTGACCTGAAACACATCATGGTGGGGAATAAAGCCTTTGACTCTTCCAACGTCCAAATGTCCCTGCTTACATTACAAATCAATACTAGCATTTTACAGTTAGATGGTAAATTTTCAAATGAAATGAGTAAGAACCTTGTTCCACAACGACTCCAGCTTGTCCCTCTACCACCCCCCCAGCCTCCGCTGCTTGCTGAAGGAGGTCAGCCACCATGGCATCCTGGCTGTGAACAGCTTGGATGGACGGAAAGTCTTTGGTGGGGACATCCACAACCCCTACACCATCTGTTGCTCTGCCGTCCATGGTGAGTAAGGACTGAAATATTGCGTTGGGGAAACAAACATGTAGCAACGTATTATATCACCTCCTGACCACTACAGCCATATTTCCTCAGTGACAGCGGTGTACAATCTCACAAACTCAACACAAGACGACCACTCAACTATGACAGAAGGGAAGAAGCAGGTTTATAACTGTACACCTGCTTAACTATCTCCAAACGTGAAACTGACTCAGATTTGTCTGATTTTAAAGTCAGGATTATTGCACTTAAAAACACGATTTCTGCATGTACAGCATCTCCTGTCAAACTTAAGTGGAATATGGGGTTGAGGGGGCAGATTATCCAAATATTCCATATCATTAGTTTACTGGACCTATTAATTCCAGACAGTATCTGAACTTTCAGAACGGCAACAAAGTGAAACTGACGGAGCTGCACTTGCACTTAAAACTACAGCTGTTACCTGGAATACCTAGGAAAATGACTTAAACATGACTTTGTTGACTACGCTGGGGTCTGCAGAGTCATGGAACCGGACATCGCCCTTTTGCTTTGCTTGCTGAAAGCCCTGAGCTTTGCTCAATCATATGTCTGCTACCTGACTGTCCCTGCCAACCTGAGAAGGGGAGAGGGACAGATTACACAGCTGTATTATATGCTTACAGTTTTCTTCCACATTCACAGTGTCTTTAATTCTATCATATAGGAGGAAAAAGGGTTATGGAGATAAAGACATTTACAAAGTTCGGGAAATAACCTTACAGGTGAACATTTTACACATTTAAAATCTGACTGACCCTTTGAGTCTGGAGAAAAATGCATCAGTGCTTTTGGCCCCTGAAAAACTGGAACTGGTTCATAGAAACCAAGAAATGATTTGTGCTTAAATCTGAACACTGTGCTAGTCAGTGACAACACTTCTGCCCTTTTCACCCTTTCCTAAATAGAAAGATTTAATTGGACTGTGAAGATTTCATGCTGTTGTGCGCACATTTACAACACCACACATTTGGGTGATGTAGCACTTTACATCAGTATCCATGTACTTGAGATGATGCCCAGTGGCTGTGCGGACTCTACTCTTAGAAAGCCCATAACTGCATCCGATGTTGGAATATGTAAAAACAAATAAAGCCTGGACTGTGAGAGCTTCCATGCGCTTGTCTTTATATTGTTAAATGTGGGAAACGGGAGCGGCTCTCGCAAAGGCCTCCATCCGTCCTTGGATTTGCAGTAGAACAAATTTACCCCAACACAGCGATCATACAGAGCGGGGCCGTTCTCGTCCCTTTTCAATGCATTAATATAGCTGTATTTTTGTAGCTCTCCGAGCCGAGTCGTAGAGGGAGCTCTCTGCTGTAATATATATGTGTGGCTATGAGGCTCGAGGTGGGCTTAGAATAAGCGCCGAGAAGGCGACGGGTATAACAAAAACTGACCATTCAGACCACGGCGTTATGAGCTAAAAAAGAAGAGAGGCGCAACAGTCAATGGAAGAGAGCTGACTCTGGGACGTCGTCAAATGTTTTTGGGGTCTCTGATCACCGAAGATGGTTCGACTGTGAATGCCTCGTCTCCCTTTTCCTGCACCTGATTCTGCGTTGCTGTTTCCGTGCGTGTCTTTGCGACGAGGAGCCGCAATAATCAGCGATCAGATCCAGTAATGCAGACGCGAGAGTCGAGACTGTCTGCTGGGGTCATGTTTGGGAACACATTCAGACGTATTAAGGGCGCAGAGTGGAGAGGGCCTCAAGCCTGTTCGGTCGATTTGATCCCGTTAGCCACCGCCAGCTGCTACATCGCTCCTTTCCGCCAAATAAAGATTTCGCTAAACGTTACGCAGCGTGCTAAAGCTCAAAGTAACGCAATCAGGATCAAATACAACTACGCCATTTCCCCTAAATGCTTTCGTGTGAGTTAGATTGCTCGCGTTACACTCGTTTAGGTGAATGCGAACAAGCTAAGGTTAACTAACTTAAACCCGCCAGTTCCGTGTCGGCAAGGCAGCAAAACTGGGAAACAAAGAAGCGAGAAAATGGACGCCTTGGCCTAAACTCTCCAACCAAATCAGCCAAGTATTCACAACAAATCTTCGACTACATTTTAGCAGATGCACATGAAATACAACTGAATGTGTACACATTTATTCTAACTTTTGTTATTTAAGCGTATTTTGACAGGGTTTTCAATAACGATAGAGGGAGACAAACACTCTCCGACGAGCTGCCCGGACCCAGAGCCCCATCGTGACACCTAGAGGCCGATTAAAGATCCTGCAAACTCCCCCCTTATGAGAAAAGTAGTGATACTTTACCTCTTTTTATGTGTTTCTCCTCCCGCTTAACTCGGCGGAAAGCACAGAGTCTGTGCTACAAAGTTTAACCGACTCGTAAAAAATGCAGGCTTCTTCGCACTTTGTTTTAATCCTTCTCCTGCTTTAGCAGAGTAGCTTCTGCCACAAAATGGCAGTTGGAAGCTCAGTGCGCCTGTGCGGCCGCTGGGGGGTGGTGTCGAAGCTGCTGCAGACACACTGATTGGCCAGGAGGGGCGCCCCGTTGGAATATAGTGAAGCCCATTTATCACAGCGTTAGGAAAGAGGATGCTTTCACAACCCTCGGAAATACGACTGTTACTGGAGAATCAGCTCGAGATGTTAAAATCTACATTTAAATTAAAGATAGAAAAGAAAACACAATAGGAAATGATGCTCTTTTAGAATCAAATACATAAGTTTTTAACTGAAATATTGAATCTGTTTCGTATTATAGGAAATTAGTAATTAGATATGTTTGTGTTTGTGTCTGACACCAAGATTAAAAAAAAAATTCACAGCCTTTATAAAGCTTTACATTTTTAATATACCATCATGCATTTCCATAAATTAAAGCATAAATGACATGACTTAGGTCATTATCCTCATGATGTACCTGCACAGCTGGGCTGTAACTACTGTTTTCTGCTTTATATGTGGCTCCAAACTTTCAGATCCAGTGCGCTATTGTTAAAATCCTCCTGTAGGTACAGTTTTTTTTTTTTTAAAGATTCACAGATTATACAGCTACATACACACGTCAGCCAAATATCTTTAAAGATGGCACATAGGGCAACAAGCTTGTCTATATTTGACACAAAAATATCTGGAAAAAAAAACTTAGAAAACTAGAAATAAACCCGTTTACAATGTTGCACAATTCACCAAGCTTGCAAAAAAAACAAAAAAAACCCCAAAAACGTATATAGCGGTACTGTTGTAGCAGTGGTAATTCACTACTTCTCGTTCTCTTCATTCTTAAAATTTCTCATTTTTGCATTCTTGCATATCCCATCAATCTTTGAGGCACTTAAAAATGCTTTATGGTTGCAAAAAGGTAGACTTCTGCTGTCCTATAGGACTCACTGTGGTAAAAACATTACATACAGTGGTTGCCTTGATATATGCAGTGATTCACAATAGGATTCCAGTGACTTAATAAATTGTATAATCAAATGAAACATTTAAACCAAAAGTCCAAATATTCAGTTTGATTGCTTTGCAGTGTCTTCCTAGATGCCTCAATTTCTTTTGTTTTTCAGCACAGGAACAGCAATAATTCATAGTTGTGTTGACTAAACATGCATCTGTGAGATGGATAAGAGGATTATGGCTATGTAAAACAATACTTATGTGCTGAGATGAATCCCTGATTACTAAAATTTGACATTATGCTCAGATTTCATAAAGTAAAATAAGTTCTAAAAATGTTTTTTTTTTTTTTTTTAAATTGGTCTGCCCAAATCCTGATAATTTAAATATTTTCCTCACAGCTCAACTCGAATGGGTGACAAATTAAAAGGAAAAGAAGTGCCTTAGTTACATGCATGACCAACACATCACCAGAACAGCTTCGATGCTTCTTATGAGTCTCCAGAACTCTACTGGAGGACTGGAACAAACCATTTATCCAAAATATATTTCTTCACATGGCGTTTTTATTGAGGAAATCATTTTGGTTCAATATGCCCTATAGTTGTTCACTTGGGTTAAGATTTGGTTGCTGTAAATGGTGAGTCTTATGGAGGGCCCACTCATAGCATAAGGGCAGTGACTCAGACCTTTGGACTGGGACGGTGAGCCCTTTCAGTAGAAAAGTGGACCCAATCCATTAGGTAGTGGATTTGCAACCTAGCAACATGTTCACACATAGGAAACAATTATAAAGTACAGTCAATCATCAGTGAGACTAAAATTGCAATGTTTTGTATGATGCTGAAAAATTGTGAGAGTATGAAAGTTCACAATGCAGAAAAACAGGCCTGCCGACACCAAGCGAGTGGCTCAGTGAGGCACCACAAAAGGCACAGCAGTGTGATGAGGTAAATGTAACTGCCTGCAATCATATTCACAATTACAAAATTAGCATTTCGATGCAGTGCAATCTTTACACGCTTTGTTTAGTGTGTTAGCATGCAACAATTTGTTTAGCACAAAGTACAGCAGAAGCATTTGATCAAACCAGGTGGACACACTGGAGTAAAAACCTCATGATGGCAGCAGAGGAAAAATTCATCTTCCTTAGAACATCCTGACTAAAGAGTAGACAGTCTGATTAATTCAAGCCCCTCCATCTGATAGCATTCCTATCATTGCTGATCATTTCCTGCAAGTCCAATTTTATTTTTTCACCCTGTCAATGTTAATCCATCTTGTCTTGAGAATGGGAAACATCTTTATGCTACTGATCTACATCCACAGACCTTAAGCAAACTTCCAGTAATTGTTCTTGGCAAAGGAAAAAAACCCAAAGTTGTTCTTTGATCTGTTATTGGAGTGTGAATGTTTGCTAGGAAGCACTTGTATGAATGGGTGAACGAGGCATGTTGTATAAAGAGTTTTAATTTGGTTTCAGTTGCTTTCTCTATGTCAGATTGGCCCTCTGTATCAGCACAAATATGTCGTCATCAACTCTTACAAGTGACTTGATGAGTTTATGTACTTCAGCTCCCCTGAAAGATCCAATCGATTGTTTCCCACGTTGCATTTACACGCAAAAAACTCAAAACAAAACAAACACATTCCTGCCTTTGCTTCCTTAAGTGCTGCTCTCATCCAATACTGTCCTGAAACCTACACGATCCTCCAAAGTTAACCTTTAAAAATCAAGATTGTAACGCTCACTCAGTGATGCAGCATCACAGCACGCCTGCAGCTCAGCGAGTCTGCAAGAGTCCTCAATGAGGTAAATATCGGACGGTTAGTGCGAAAGTCCATGTGGATGTCTGCATCTTAAGTCTGGTTTTAACTTGGGCGTTTTGGCTCATACTAATAACTTTATGCTCAGAGCAGGCCGATGTCTGTAGTTAGTCTACTGTCACTTCTCCACACAGACATGACTTTTTAAACTGTAGTTTATGCTGATAATTTGTGTTTTCATTCATTACTTTCTTTGGTCTTTGTTTTAGGTAAAAATTTCATTGGGAAGTGTTTCCATTTAGAATATACCAAGTAAAAAGGTTCAGTGTAAAAGTGTCAGGCTTCACCTTTTCAGTCAGTTTTGGGTTTCT
>VUQJ01027889.1:0-11440 GCA_015108635.1 Andinoacara biseriatus | reverse complement strand
TGGAAGAAATTAAAGAAGGAACGACTGGATGTGTCTGAACTCCCAAACCTAGACAGTCTTTATGACTCATAATTCAGCTTCATGTTTTTAAATCATTTCCTTTTATCAGTGTAACCTAATAAACCCAACCACAGTCTGAAAAAGAACAGTGTGTGCGGATGTACCGTCTAGCTCGTCTGCTGTAAGCGATTTAAAGGTTATTATTACCGAGCACTAGCAGTGTTTGTTTGGCAGCATTTCGTACTTCCTCCTTGTCTGCCCGGCAGAGATACACTAACTGATCGATGCTCTCTTTGGCCTGGAATGAGAGCAGATGGAACACAGGGACAACATTTTTTGTTACACACTCCAAACAAACTGCATAGAGAGAAGGTATATAAATGTTACCAATTCAGATCAAGAACTTTGGATAAGAGCACAAATTCTGCTCCCGTTTGTACCTTGAGGCACGCCAAGGCTTTGCATCCACACACTCTGTTTTCCACGTTCTCGTCTTCCAACAGCTCCAGACAGCAGACCAAAGCCTGAGAAGGACAAAACACGGCGTATTTATTGTGTCTGATACACCAAGTATTACTGTAGTAGTACTGCAGTACACACAGTGACTAATCTCATTATAGAGCCCCGCTTGTACAATATGGTGCATGTAATGTATTTGAGTGACTAATGCAGTGTTAACAGATGCTACTCAAGAAAATGACATTTATATACACATCTTCATCCACCCATCCTGTGATCTCACCTGCTTTCTCTGTCTGGGCTGAGCAGCGAGGCTTCTCAGTACAGAGCTGGCAGAGGCCGACACTTTGCCACGAGGATCTTTTAATAATTTGGCCACAGCGTGAATGCCTTCTCTCCTCAGGCTGCACTCTGCAGGGCGCCGTAGAGCATGGACAATCACATCCTGGTCACATGACGCCAGGCTCTGTACCAGGCACACTGTTGAAGGGAGGTTATTACTTTTGTCCTCTCTTTTTTTTTTTTTATATTGAACTTTTCAAGAACTCATTCAGCTGAGCTGTAATGAGAAATATATCCAAATCTTTTGAACCATGAAACCGTCTTTCTCCCGCTAACTCTTTAGTAACAGAGTCAATTCAGCTGATGCGTGAACAGAGCAGGTAACTGCCTGGACAGGGTGGGTGTCATATCGTTGCTTCCTGCACTCTCTATGGCTCAAGATCTTTTAAGCACAGCTAACAATGTGCTGCGATGCTACATGTAATAAAGGGTAACCAGACGATTCCACACCTGTTCCACCAACGCTGTAGAGAATTCATGTGTTTAAATGGCTTCAGTTCAAATGGATTAATTACCCTCTTTAGCCAGTTCAATGATGTGTGTGTCCATGTCACCGACGCCGTTGGAATCCAGGTAACTCCACAGCTGGAACAATGTCACCACCATATTGTCTCTGCTGCTGCCTCGCCGTGGTAACCTCTGATCCAACACTCGCTCCACCATGCACAAGGACACTGGACACACACACACACAATCACAGGTGTCAATATGGCTCACATACTAACGTGCTAACTACACACTGATGAGGATTTACCTGTGTCGACCCTTTCAGGCAGTAAACCAGAATAGACTGTCGACGCTGTGTTCAGGAAGCGTTCAGCAGAGACACTGTACACGCTGCCCTCCCCGACACATTCGTGCCACAGTGACACAGCGCCCAGGCACAGACCCAGCTCCGGGATCACTGGAAAAACAAAATAAAGCAGGAATTCAAAGACCGTTACAAGTACGAAAGGAAAGGAAGTTTCTCTCAAGTTTAAGACATTTGTATTAGTCTTCCCATTAGAAAGTTCATTATGTTGTGTAAGAAAACTTCAACTCGAAGGTACACTTTAGTTTTTTCTGTGAGCTAGCTTCTTTAGCCTCTGCTCAGTGCATTAGTACTTTTTTCAGTACATTAAAGAAAACTCGTTACATATTAAGATTTGAAAGCAGCAGAAACACTGTCCATCATCACTATTTGACTTATAATTTTCAGCTAAATTGTCTTTGTCTTCTCTAATTCCTCTGTATGAATGGCTGCATGTTTAGACAAACATGAATAGCACAAATTACCTTCAGCTGCCTGCCTGATATGTTGTGGGTTTTCTGTGGTGATGCGCCGGATGATTTCGAGGACACGAGCCTCTCTCAGCAGTCTGTCTAAGGCATACATCTCTCCACACCTCAGAGGACCAAACTTGCCCAGACGCTGCAGACACAGATCCATACGTCAATGTGAAAACCGAGTCAGGCATCATTGGAACAACTTTGACACAACAGCAAATCCTGTTCTGTCCTCCATAATCCACATTTAATAACATGCACATTAATTATGCAGTTTTATAGATAAAACATTAGGTTTGTGAAAGAACTGACCACTATGACCCTCACAGCTGCTACTGCTTTCTGTTGTCAGTCAGTGGACATTACTTTTCAATGACTTACTGAAACTATAACTACCATAACTATCATAAACAATCCAGTTTGATTCTTTCATTTTCTACTGTCTCAGGGGCAGCAGATCACTCTTCCCAGCTCCGTCCTCCAGCACTGCTGGGGGACACTAGCGTTCCCGAGCTAACCACAAAACAAAACCCTGGATTATCACCCATTTTCCAGCTGGTAGGGCACGCCCAAAACATCTCTCCTAAGAGACCAGGAGGCATCCTAATCAGATGCCTGAATCCCCCTCAGCTAGCTCCTTATGATGCGGAGAGCAGCAATTCAGCTTCATTTATCCTCCACTAATCACTTATGTCCAAGATGGACCAAGTGAAGCTGCAAGCTGGAACCCCTGCAGAGTGAATTCAGGGTAACAATGTGCCGTACAGGTACAAATATGTACCTGCGTTTAGCAAATAATGTCAGAAGAGTGTTGCAGATCTCTTACCAACAGCTGTGCATTGCAGTTCTTCAAATGGACCACCAGGCAGCAGTCTAGAGTGGCGCAGCCTGTGGTGAGGGGCGAGGTGGGGGAGGAAGGGCTGTCCCAGCCTCTGTCCAGCAGAGACCTCCACACATACAAAACATCCAGGGTTACGTGAGGTTTCTATCAAACACCATTTTAAATGTATGAAATCCAACTCAGTTTAAATGTACCGTCCATGGTAAACACACAAAAAACCACATGACCAAAACAACAAAATGTTGGAACATGCTATGCAAAAATATAGATAAGATATAAGATATAGATAATGAACTCCACAAATCACTTGCATTTTTATGATAAAAACAGCCTTTATATTGTTGTTTTAAACTGATTTATGCTAGTGATTAACCCAACTTTTGTTTTATGATAGCAGATCAGCTTCATACTGTCATGTCATACAACATATACTAACGCAAAAACTGTGGGATAAGGACATTTTGATCCAACATGCATTTTTAGACAAATAATGCTGGAAAAGAATCCTTAGTCACAAAAATGAAATGTGATTTTTAAGCAAGTTAAGCTATTTCAGTCAAGCTACACGAGTCTGGCTGTTTAAGCCTGTTTACAGTGAAAATACAATGAGGTCCCACTAGAGGGCAGCAACACACTACAGTGTGAACTGTAGGCTTGTTTACAAAACAGTGTTTGCTGTTTTTACTGTGTATGACGTCACTGTGAGTGATGAAGACTGGATGACTCATTGTGTCATCACTATGTGAAGTGTGCAAAAGTTGTTGTTTGGATGGTTGGTTCATTTGTCAGCGCTGACCTGCCATTTCTGCTCCTGTTATCACCGTCCTCCTCGGCCTCCTCCCAGTCTGACCCATTCAGGAAGTCAAAGCTGCCAAGAGCTGTTTCCACTGTGAGGCTGACCACGCTGGGAGAACGGCTGTGCCTGCCACCCTGCACGCACAAACAGAGCCAAAGTCAGGCCAAAATTCTGGATTTTACCAACCTGTCGTTGCTTCTCACCGGGCTTTCCTCTCACCTTCAGTATAACCTGCAGGAGTTTCACCTCTTGTTCTAGTAGTTGCAACTCAGGAAACGGTCCTCTATAATCATCTATAGAGGAAAGTACAGCTCCCAGAGCATCCTCTAGTCCACTGTCCACCGGACCGTCAGCCTCTCCGGACAGGCAGCTGGAACCTGCAGCTGGTAGATCTTCTTCCACTGGCACCCGGCGAGCTACATATGTCACATTCTCACTTTCTACAGCATTAGGGCCTGCTCCTTCTGTTCTGAGAGGGGACGATATAATTTCAAAGCTGGATGTATCCGGTTGCTTCCTGATTGGGTGCTGTTCAGGGAGATCAACAGCTGTGTCAGCAAAGTTGGGTGGGTCGGGAGTTCTGCAGGCCACCTCCATTTCAATGTCGCTGACGGAGATCCCAGAGGCCAGAGACATCACCTCCCCCGATTCAGCGACCGGCACCACAACACCATCAGCACTGTTTTCACTAATGTGGCTCAGAGAGCGTAAGTACACTGAAGAGCTACTGCTGCTATTTATTGGCACATCCACTGCTGCTATAGGGGACCGTTTCCCTGCAACTCCTTCCTCACCGTTAGCTTTTGTCATCACAGTGACTGTCCCCGTCTCCTCGCCCCTGCAAATTGGTTCATATATCAGTCAATGCACTTGTCGATAGCGCACACCACTGAACAACATTGTTACTTTTATTTTTTTATGTGATGTTTGCACATGGGAACAAATATGACCTACCTGTTGCTTTCTGCTTGCTGTTTCAGAAGGTTGCTGCTTTCATGAATGGTGTTTTGAGTTGAGGAAGGCGAGTTTCTGGGGGAAGATGAAATGTCAGGCTGTAGGAGGGAACTTCCTTGTCCAGCTGGCTGCAAGTCTGATGTCACCACCACTGCCTAGGAAGAGACACACAGTGTCACAGGGAGAGTCTTTGCAGTTACAGGGATTGCTCATTCGGTGCTGGTGGCAAGAGTACTGATCGGTTTTCTAAATATGATAAGACAATGCTCTGCAACCAAGAGTTCCCTGAATTTCATGTCGTCAGTCAAAGCCGATAGAGAAATTGTCATTGTGTAAAGACGAACACACAAAAGGAAAGATTAATAAACAGCTCTGGTACTAAATGCATCAACCTGCTGCAGGCTCAACTGAACTTACACACTCTTTATGTCCTTGTGGAAGGTTCAGTGTGTTAGGTGCTTGTTTTGCTGGTCAGCTGTATCGTTGTGGTAGACTTTGAATAACAGTGTTAGGGAACAGCAGTCAGAGAAAAAGCTCAAAGACCTCAATGAACTGAAGCACCATGTAAAGAAGAATGAGCCAAAATACTCCATAATGATGTGAGCCTGATAAAAATAGGAGGTAGAGCAGGTTATGTACTAATCAGAAGGTTGCTGGTTCGATCCCTGGCTGCTCCAGTCTGCAGGACGAAGTGTCCTTGGACATAATACTGAACCCCAAGTTTCTCCTGATGTGCTCAGAGTGCGAATGTTAGACAGAAAACACTTGGGCACAGAAAAGGTGCTTGTATGAATGTGTGTGAATGGGTGAATGACGTGTTGCATAAAGCACCGAGTGCTCAGGTGGAGTAGTGCTACACATTAACCATTTACCACTGTGTGTCACCTTTGAATGTGCAGGGAGCTGTGGGCTGGTGGAGTCATCAGAAGACTCGGATGAATTGGACCACGCGGGTCCATTCTCCAACTCTCCACGTAGGCGGATCATGTTCTAAAAGAGAACAGCACAAAGATTCAAGCTCTTATAACAAGATGGCAGGAAACTGCGCCGCAGTACTGCACCTGATTTCCACAAAGCACAACTTTCCACTTGTAAAACACTGTCTAAGGGTTCTCACCATAAACTGGCAGCAGATGAAGTCTAACAGGGGTTCTGTCAGGGGTTCGAACTGCCTTATAGCCCAACTCAGAGTCATGTGTTTGCAGACCTGCAGACCTGGGCTGGCTTTAGCTCAGGTGGTAGAGGAGGTCACCCACTAAAGAGCTTCCTCTTCAGTATTTAAATATTGGCCCTCTCTGTATCAGCATGGATATGTTATGACGAGTTTATGTATTTCAGCTCCTCATCATAATCCAACCAATGGTTTCCCCCATTGCATGTAGGCAAGTGGTTGTATGAGGCATGTTGTATAAAGCGCTCTGAATGCTCAAAGTAGAGCAGAAAAGCGTTGAATAAGAACCAGTCCATTTACTACAGCAGCAGATTTCTACTTCCTGCTCATGAAAGGGAACAGGCAGTTTATAAAATCGGCTGGCGAGCCATTTGGGAACTTTGCACACATTACTCACGGTTCCATGAAACTATAAGCACACAAATGGAGACTGTGATTCTAGGGCTTCCTCTACACCAGAGAAGCAACAGAGCAGAATTGTTTCTAAGGGTTCTACTTCATGGTGACTTACTGCAGTGGGCTGCCTTGTTGGTGAGTTGTCGCTGCAGGAGCAGCTCTGGCTAAGCGTGCCTCTGAAGATGTCCAGCAGGGGCCAGTGCTGCCGCCTCGGCAGAGACTGCACAGCCAAGGTGGGACAAAGGGCATCGGAGCAGTTAGATACCACTGGCTGCTGTTCGGGCCTTCCTGCTCCAGTTGGATAACCCTTTAGCATTTGTGTTTCATGTTTATAGTTTGTCATTTCATTTCCCATCGTTTCCTGTGAGCTTGTCTTTTTACAAACCAGCCTTCACTTCACAGTTAATTGTGATTGTTGATTTTCCCTGTGAATGAATTTCTGCCTTTGCTTCACTCCCCGCGTTTTGTTTGCTAGCCCATTGTTTCTATCAGCTTACCAAAAGCAAAGCTTCCTTTTTTTTTTTTTGCTCACCTCCTGACGATTGGGGCCTTTATTCCCACTGAAACCACTGCGCTTTGCTGGTTTGCCAACTATAGGTTTATGAATGCTTTTGCTTCTCCCAGACCTTTTATAAAAGATCTACACAAATTATTCCAAGGTCAGGTTGGAAACAAATCAAATACAGTCGAGTGTGTGTGTTTCACATCTTCCTCAGTTGCCTGTCATCTGCTCATCTGGGTATTTTAAACATCACACTATTACCAGTATGTGAGTAGTGAGTGCCAGCAATCAGCAACTTTAAGTCAGTTCTTTGAAAAGCTTCAGTCAAACTAAAGTTTACGCTAATATAGAGAAAAACTCACTCGCAAAGGTGGCGTGTCGGGTGGAGTCTGGTCAAAAATGGCTGAGATTCGCTTATTGATGGATGGTGCTTTGCTGACGGTGCTTGCAACTGACCCTTGGTCATCTTTATCAAATGGACTGAGGGGTGTAAAAGAGAAAGGACAAAGTATAACAAACAACATAAGTATATTTCATTTATGCTCTGTTAATGATAACATTACAATCGACAAACACTAAAATGTTGATAAAGCTCAGAATAATTCTCAGTGCAGTCACAAAACAGCTGACAAAACTTACGTCCAGGTGACCTCAAGGCTCAGCTTAATAGTCCCGAGGTCATTAATATCCACAGCAACCATCTGGGGCAGTGCAGCAAACAGGTCCTTCGTTTCACAGGAAACACTTCCTACAATCACGTGATTGGCTAAGCTCTTCAGCTCTGTCACCTAGGAAACCAGAGAAATATTGTGCCTTCAGTCAGTCAGTTCCTGTCATTCAGGCTCAAAGTAAAAAACTGTCAAACTCCTGATGTCAGTGGGAAAAGACATTATTTATAATAATAAGTGTCACATTTTAACCATAGATTCATAACGTAATTTATTTGATACACTTCAACCACTCTATCCATCTCACATCCAGACCAGTTTAATTTGGACTGTGAGGCGAGGCAGAGCACCTGCAGGAAACCTACACAAGCACAGGGAGAGCATGCAAACTCCAAACAGCTGGGATTTGAACCAGGAACCTTTTTGTTATGAAGGAATTTTGCTAACTGCCCAACATGACATTAACCTCATCAAGAAAACTGCTTTCCAGTGTTCTTACAGTTTTCAATCTGTGGCTTTGGCACATTTCCCAACATTTAAAAAAAAAATCAAAAAGATTTTATTATGTTTTTCTCACTCGTACATTTCACTTTCTTTCAAGTTGACCCCACAATGTGTTTCATCATCAAAGTATTGTCAAGCGAGAGAATGAGCTGCGTACTTAGTTTGAAACACTGTAGCACAATATTATATATATATTATATAAGCTCATGTTATTCACAGATCAATATTATCCATGACCTACTTCTACACAATGATCATGTCATGCTACCCTTATCATTTTTTACACGTTCTTAAAGTATGTTTAAAAAGAACAAAGAAAAAAAATGAATATATAGAAAATACAAAACTTTTCCCTTAAAAAGGAAATACTGCCCAGAGCTGCCTTGGCAGAGGTTTGCACTCTTCTTGTATAGTACAGAGTATAAACACCCATTTATCTCTCAGTCCAGTCCAGTACATGAAACCACAATCACGGGTAAGACTGCTGTACAGATGACTTTAACCACAACAAGTCTTTTTTTAAGTCCTTACCCTCCTTGTTGAGGGAAAGTCGACTAGAAGGAAAAAAAGGACGGTTAGGAAAAGGTGCACAAGTGACAGGGATGATCACATCTTCAAGAAGATTGTCAAGAGAACGGATTCAAGAACTTGGGAGAGCTTCGACGTGGACTGGAGTTGACTGATGCTGGTGTCAGAGCGTCAAGAGCTTCAACACAGAAATGTCTTCAGGAAACGGGCAACATCTGCAGCAACTGTGACATCAAACCACTCTGGAGCCAGAGCCAACATCAAACACGTCTCTAGCTGGGTAAGGAGAATTTTTGTGTTTCGTCTTTAAATCAAGGTCCTGCCGTCTGGAGGAAGAGCAGAGAGGTGTGGATGGATCCACAGTGCTTAAAGTCTAGTGTGAAGTTTCTGCACTCTGTGATGATTTGAGGTGTCGTGTCATCTGCTAGTGCTGGTTGGTTCATGAGTTTTATCAAGTCCAAAACCAACAGGATATGTTAGAGAACTCCATGTTTCCATCTGCTGACAAGTTTTATGGAGATGCTGATTTCCTTTTCCTGCCACCCGACTCACCTGACCTGAACCTCAGAGAATCTACAGGAAGATGAGAAAAACTTTGCCCAAAAATATACAGGTGAGCTGAAGGCCAATGTAGACCCAACCAAGTATATGCACGAGCATACAGTACCTTTCAGTACTGCAAATCTTTCTTTGACTAATCTTAAGAATTTAAGAAGCTGAATTTATGATCAAAATCAGAATAAAAAATGGCTTAAAATATTTCACTTTCTGACTAATAAACAAAGAATACATGAAAGTTTTCATTTGAATTAAATGATGACAAAAATGTACTTTTTCATGATACTCAAATTTTTGAAATGCATTAGATGAAGCAGATCTTCCAGATCAGAGTGGTTCCCTGACCCGAACCAGAAATGAGCATCAATAAAATGACACACAAAGTTAAAAAGCTTTAAAACAAAGACTGACAGACCTTCACAGACAGGAACTCGTTGATGAGAGGTTGAAATATAATCTCTTCACTGTCCCACACTTGTTTGGCATTTATCTCCATTCTGCCCCGGAGCTTCCACCGCTGCCGACCGTACTTCATAAAGATCTGAACACACACACACACACACACACACAGTTTAGTCATTTAAAAGAAAATGGAGCACTCAAACATTCCTACTTAGACACTTATAAATTTAGACGAAGGCATATTGTTGCTAATGCGAGTGATGTGCAAGTGAAAAGATTTCTCTCTTTTTTTAACCCAACATACAGTGAAGAAAAATTTCTGCCTTTTCACTATATTTTACATTCTAAAGTTAGAATTGGCACCTCACAGTTGTTGAACTCTGTGCCTTTAAATCAGGGTCTATTTAAACACCGTTTGGATATAAAATATCATTTTTGTCTAGCAGACATTTGTGCCAAATTTTGCCATCGTTAGGGATGAACTGTGGACAAGTTAAAAACCTGTTTTTAAGGATTGAACAAAATATTCCACTTTAAAAATCATCTCAATGTGTTCCTCAGATATGAGGACTAAAAGATTGGGACAGACATTCATACGCAGAGTACACAAAACAAAATGCCTCCACACATAATAGGTTCAATTGCTGAATAAGTGCTCCTCAATGTCACGGCTGATTGTGCGCACAATCACACAGAACTTGGTGCAACACTTGAGTACACAGAGATACAACTCCACAGGAACGACCAGAGCAGTTTTTCCAGAATCCTGATAACTCTAAATGGACCGGTACTTATACTGCAATCTTCTAGTCTTACTGAATATTAAAAGCACCTTTACACCATCAGCCACATTCAGCTGTTCACACAGAACTTTTCATTCCTTGGATTTTATGGGCTCCATGTACGTTCTGTGGATGCTGAGAGAAATCAGGGGAAATCTGGAGAACTGGGGACTGAACCACTGATTAACAGACAACCCGACCTGAAGACAGTTACTGTGGCAGGTGGTTTTCCATAACTGAAAGCAACAGAACCATTTGCATATATTAACATAGGACCAAGATGAATAAAGGAATGCGTGGACTTTCCCCTCAAACAAGCACTTTGCATAAGGGACAAATTACACAGACCTCAACTCAAAGTTTGCTGCCAAGAAAGTAAAGAAAGTGACGTGTACGTAATTCTTTCCATTTAGCCTGTGCTAGCACTGTCTGTTTGCATAAGTACCGCCAGGGTTCTACTGTGTAACAAAGAAAATTCAAGGCATCAAAGTTAGACACAGGAGAACCCTCGTTTCCCCAACAAGCTGTAGTGAGAAAAGACATATTTCAAGGGAATGTCACTTCAGTTAATTAGGCCTGGTACTATAAAGTTCACCCAGGATCTCTTTCCCTTATCTAGATTCCCTCAACCCCATATCAGCAATCCCACTAAGTGGTTATCAACTCGATAAGTCAACCTTTAAATACACTCACGCTCAAACGCATGGGAGGAAATTTAAGGCTCAGTATCTTTCCCACGGACACTTAAACATGTAGGAGGCAGGAATCTGCTCTGTTATAGCAGCTACACTTTAGGATCATATGACTATATTCAGGCTAATAATGTTTAAAAATAGGTTTGAGCAGACAGGTGCTTGTAGTATCTGCAGTGTGGTCCACAGGACCTTCCAGGTATGCTGATGCCATTTTGCAGAGAACCAATGGATCCATGGCTGGTAGTTTTCTACTTGTTGATTTCTTATCTTGAACATAAACTGGATAAAAAACACACCCCAGGAATATGTGAAAACCCAGGGTTAAAAGGTTTATTTATAAACCGCTTATTCTATGCATGAAACATTGTTCACAGTTAGCTCACACATGCACAACAAGCAACACCACGAACACAGCAACCAGCTGATCTGAGAGCTGGGCAGAGCCAAACAACACAAGACCATTTTTAAACTGCACTTTCATATAATCTTAGTAAGGACTCAAATAACTACATACAACATGCTACTTTTTCCATATTAAAATCTACATCTTGTATTTACTCAGGTTCTTTTTGACTA
>VUQJ01027888.1:0-27263 GCA_015108635.1 Andinoacara biseriatus | reverse complement strand
AAGTCAAAATGCAAACCTTTCATCTAAAAAAATATGTGCTAGACAATCAAGTTTTACCAGAACCACAGCTTCAGGAGCACAGTGACCTGTGGAAACACTTTTTCCAGTTAAATCAAGAAACCATTGGTTTCTAATAGCTGAATAGTGCGGCTGAACACACCACTAAAGGTGCTGACAGCCAGTTCCTGTGCCTGCTTGCCTCCCTGCTCTCTGACCCTACCGACACAGTATTAGCCTTCAAAACCTTCTCACCTCTCCATCCTGAATATCACACATTTTACATTTTCCTCTGTGCCTCTCGACTTCAACACTCTCACTGACCCCCACCCTCAAGCTATTCATTTATCACTTTCACACAAACAACCCTACACACACACACACACACACACGCACACACACACACACACACACACACCTCCACCAGGCCACTGTTAGCAGCACGTATCAATCGCTGAGCTGCAGCTATTTTAAGTGAGAGGGAATCTGTGTGTAGTTGCAAACATATTCATGCATGAATGTGCACTCAGTGGAAAAACGGAAAGTGAGGTTAAGAGAGTGAGCTTGATATGTGTGTGTTGATGTAGGAGTGTATGTGTCTGTGTGCATATTTAACAGGCCAGAGAACCCATCACTGTAAGGTTTCTTTTATGTACAAGGATGTTTTAGGCCTTTATCCCACATGTTACCTATAAAATATTTATCAGAACTGCTGAAAGAGGCGGTCAGTAATTCACCATTATACTAAATCCCAGGCAGGTTATCATAAGACAAATAAGTAATCAATTCATTTGAAACTGCATAACTCGGGCACCGGCCTGTGACACAGTGTGCTCTGCATTGCTCGCCTCATCAGCTCTGTGCAGCTCGGCTGTTTCCATCAAAAAGACACTTCTCAGATGTTTCTAAAACAAGCTGCAGCATGCCTGTAGGAATCAGAAGCATTGTGTGGCCATGATCAGCTCCTCGCCGCAGGAGCTGATTGTGGCTACAGCAGAAAGCGAAACAGCACCTGCTGGGATAAAGGAATCACTGACCTTTTTCAAAGCCGGCATTTGCTTTACCTGATGGAGGACAGGTGTGATTAATAATCTAAAGGGTGCATTCCAGCATTGTAGCTCCTGAGTCTCTTTTCCTGCCTTGTCCGAGAGAAACATAAGTGCAGGTTTTGGAGGTCAGTTCTATGTCAGGATGAAATCCATTAAGCTCAGATCAAGTGACCGAAATTGACCTAAATTGTTTCTGATCACAGCAAGTGTAGCTTTCTTAAATTTTGCTCAGGCCTGAAAAGGGCTGTCAAAGTAAAATCTAAATTTGAATATACAGTACACCCACTGGCCACTATATTAGGTACATCTCTTCAATTGCTAGATGATGCAACTATCGTCAGTCACATTGGAGCAACTCAGTTCATTTAGACATGCAGACATGGTCAAGGCAACCTGCTGGTCAGAGAAAATATCCAGTGAGCAGCAGTTCACTCAGGGAAAATGCCTCCATGGCCAGACTGCTTTGAGCTGATAGGAGGCCATCGGTAACTGACCAGTTACTCATTTAACAACTCAATACAACCAAAGTATGCAGAAGACCATTTCGGAATAAACAACATGTCGATCTCCTGTCAGCTAAGAACAAGAAGCAGAGGGTACAAGTCACACCAAAACCACTGCCTGTTCTGTTCATATATGCTGGGAAACGGCTTTCATGTGGTCCGGTCACAATGTGGAGTAGACAACACGAAAGCATCCATTCTGCCTTGTATCAACAGTTCAGACTAGTGGTATAATGTGGGGGATAGTTTCTTGCACACCCTGGGTCCCTTAGTACCAGCTGAGCATCATTTAAAAGCCTCAGCCTCCCTGAGTATTGTTGCTGACATGTCCATCCCTTTATGGCCACAGTGCACCCATCTTCTGATGGCTACCTCCAGCATGATAACAAACCATACCATAAAGCTCACATCACCTCAAATTGGTTTCTTGAACACAACAGTGAGTTCACTGTACTTTTGGGATGTGGTGGAACGGGAGATTCTCATCATGGACGTGCAGCAGACAAAGCTGCAGTAACTGTGTGATGCTGTCATGTCAATATGGACCAAAATTTTGAGGAATGTTTTCAGCACCTTGCTGAATCTGGGCCACACGAAATTAAGACAGTTCTGAAGGAAAAGGGGGTCAAATCTGGTACTAGCAAGGTGTACATAAGATAGTGGTGGTATAATCAAATATTAAAATATGTGTAAAAACTGTTAGTAGTGACAGCAGGTTAACCAAATATACATAATATTAATAGTTGTAAGCCAAAAAACTTAAAGGCATTAACTGGTATGTTATAGCTTATTTGGTCTTTCACAGTTTCTCGTTTCCACCTCTTGAATGTAAACTAGACATATGTATGAAGTTAAGCAAACACTAAAAAGTTGTGAAATTAGATGTGCTTCATTAAGTTTTATAGATCTAATTGTCATTACAGAAGTATCTGTGTTTATGTTTGTACAGCAGCTTAAGTGGTGTAATCCACCCTCATAAGCTAAAAGCGGCTCCTGGAGACTCCCCACTTGTAGGTGAGATTTTTATGACCTGAGTCCTTTCTTAAGTCAATGCACTAAGATCCTTGTCTCAGCGGAGCAATCCACTGTACGGGTAAAGTGCAAAAAAAGACACAGTGATGGATTCTTAAGACCTGTGCGGAAAAGTCTTGAATTACATTTGTGTCTGTCAAAGGGGCTTTACAGACATCTGGGTTTTACAGAGCCGGGAAGCATAAAGATTGCCCTCTGTAGTCCAGTGTGCTGAGCTCATTTCAATGCCCCGTCTCTCTGAAAGGAGAGAAAACAAGGTGCACAGGATAATTGAGGCTTATAAGTAGCAAGTGAATAATTTCTTTTGGTCCTAGGTTGAAAGACGAAAGTGGTGTGCGGTAATTTCCCGTCTGGCTAAGCGACTGGCTCCTGATGCACGGAGCAGGAGAGGACGAGAGGAGAGAAACTGTGCATTGATCTCGCCGGGTTTTTACGTTTCCTCTTCCATTCTGGAGGCATTTTCAAATGCGTAAGTCCCACAGTGAAGTACACTGACACTGATTAGTACTGAGAGCCTTAGAGTCAAACTAATTTCCACTGAGAACTTGCAAGAGTGCAACAACACTTACAGACTTGGGTGTGTTTTCCATTTGCAAACATATAAGTAAACTGTAAACTGATCTGTCAATCAATTAAACAGCTTTGAGAAATAATTTATTAAATCGTACAACGCTGACCAAAACCTCTTCTGGAGGAGCCAAAGTTCCCTCTTCAGGGAAATAAAGTTTTGGGTCCCTGTTTTTAACTTCTTGCCTATAAAGAGTCTTTGTGTATGGTTGGTTAGGTTCTCTTAAAAATAAATGATTGGGCCAATCAGTAGTAAGGTACAGAAAGGAGAGAACTGCGCTGGTGCTCAGAGAGTAAAAAAAAAAAAAGCCCTATTTAGCAATTTTTATGGAAAGTGATGTGAAACCACAACATAATTTAATGAGCCTGCCCTTTGCCCATCCTCCACCTCTCCACCAATTTTCAACTGGGTAGTTTTTGTGTAACCTTGCTGAGAAACAGTCGTTAATGATCAGACGTACACGATCGATTTAACACGTGGAGATAAACTGATGCACACTTGATCGAGTGCTCTCACACATACAAACGCATACACACAGATTGCAGACTCATGCACACACTCCCCCCGTTGTTTCCACTGGCCTCAATCACCTCATTTTCGTTCTCTAATTCTTAAACTGGAATCAGTGGTTTTGGTCAGAGCAGAGCCCAGTTATTTGACCGCAGCACTCTTAGCACAGAGGCCAAGTGGGACACACTCTACAGGATCCAAACCGGCACATAGTATATACACTGACGTCTGCTGAAAGCCCTGGAGCCTCGCTTCAAGGCAGGAAAAACAGACATGACACGGAAGAAGACGTGGAGACGAACTGAAAATTCTAGCTGAAACAAAGTCTAGCTAAATCGGACTGCTTTCTGAACATAAATCAAAAGTGGGACGTTTGCTCGCAGTGAGGCAGGTGTGAAACATCAGCTCATGTATGGCCTCATTGCTCCTGTTGGGGCACCCACCAGTTTCTTCAGCAAACATCTAAAGAAAATGAAGGATTACAAAAATACACATGGGAACAGGATGCTGGGAAGAGTTGGACCTTGGACGGGGCTTCAAAAAAAAAAAAAAAGCTGTTTGTGTGCGGATTCCAGAGTTTGGAAAACCTGTTGCAAAACAGCCCAGAACAAATTGGGGCTGTATTTTACAGACTTTTACAGTACGTGCTTGACGTAAGCTCTCAGCTGTAAAATGAAGAGACTACAGAGAAGATGGTGCTAATTTTCAAGAAGTCAATAAACTTAAGCTAAATTAACTAAATTAAATTACTTGAGTAAAGAGAAAGATGGAGAAATGCTGTGTCATCTCCAGGGCCTGCCAGTGTTTCAAAGAGATCTTTGTGAGCCTCTCTGAGGCTTTCTACGCTATAGTGAGCTGCAGATGCACCCAATGTTATGAGTGTTGAACTCAGCTGACCTCTCGGTGTGAGCGTCTCTGCCCTACCTGTATGTCTGTCAGCAGCTCTCCGCAGATGTGCGACGGGACCCTACAAAAGTTATCGATACATGGTGACAGCCAGGAGAGAGTGGATGAATCACGTTTTTTTTAAACAGAGCTTTTCCCTATGACATCTGTACAGCAATTTTAAACAATCTAATAAGATTGCATCATAAAGGCATTATATTTTGCACATTAGTTGTAATTACTTAATGGATTTGGCTGATGAGTCACAATATTTAATAAACTTACAGTTTTGACAGTCACACAGAAGACCTTTTTAACGACTCATGCCTCTAGGCTCTATTTTTTATTTATTTATTGAATTCAGTTCAATTTTATTTATATAGCACCAAATCACAGCAAACAGTCACCTCAAGGTGCTTTACATTGTAAGGTAAAGACTATAATAAGACAACAATTACAAAGAAAACCCAACATTCAGAACAACCCTCTATGAGCAAGCACTTGGCGACAGTGGGAAGGAAAAACTCCCTTTTAACAGGAAGAACCAGGCTCAGGGAGGGGCACCCTTTAAATCTATGGCATGCTCTAATCTCTGTAATAAAATGTTATGGTCAACAGTAGCAAAAGCTGCACTGAGGTATAGCAGGACAAGCACAGAGATTTGTCCACTGTCAGAGGCTGTAAGATCATTTGTAACCTTCACTAATGCTGTTTCTGTACTCTGATGAATTCTGAAACCTGAAACTCTTCAAATAAACCGTTCCTCTGCAGATGATCAGTTAGCTGTTTTACAACAACTCTTTCGAGACTTTCTGAGAGCAAAGGAAGGTTGGACATTGGCCTATAATTAGCTAAGACAGTTGGGTCAGGTGATGACTTTTTAAGTAATGGTTTAATTACTGCCGCCTTAAAGATAAAGATATACTCTATCCTCACTCTGTCAAAGTCACCCCACCCATTATTCCTTTTTCTTTTCCCTGCTGTAGCCTGTTTTACTTTTTGTGCATGTACAGTTCATTTTCTCATTTTTCATTTGCGGTCTTACATCAGGCCAGTTTGTTGTTACGTCGCGTGTTTGCATGTGTGTGTGCATGTGTGTGAGATAATGGTAAAATGAGGAGGCCTCTGGGTTCGTCTAGACATTAAGAGGTCGGAAAGTAGGCCCCCGTTTCTGGAAAGTATTTGGTATCCATTTCAGAGAGGAGGGCAGGGGTGAGTGAAGGAGTGTGACGGGAGTAGGAACAGGAGTGTGCAGGCTGCTGTTAAGTAACAAAGTTTAATATTGTCTATGTTATTAGACATAGACGAGCACAGCACAGTGAAACTAATGCATTCTGAATTCAGATCTAAGTCTTCAAATTAACATCAAATGTCAAAATAAACACATTTTTAAAAAGCCACATTAGAAAATTCACTGTGTAAGCTCAACTGAACCTCATTAGGAGGTTTTTCTTGTCAGAAGAGGAGCAGTCACTTCAGCACACTTCAGCACACATAAAGTGCATAAATTAAAGTTACTTTCACCCTTAAAGGAGTACAACTAAAACATCAGTCCACTGATATTAACCAATTAGCATTTTTCCATTTGACACTATATAGAACAATGTGTGCAAATGTGCACATTTTGTCACAGCGGATTTGGGCTGTTGGTCAGGCAAACGTTGCAAATGTTTTTTTTAGCATTTAATTAATGGAGAAACTATTTTAACGAGAAAACCAGCCTTAAAGATAATTGTTAAGTCAATACACCACTTTCAGCGGTATTCTTCACTCTCATTAGTCGTCGCTTTGGTCGCTCACCTGGAAGCTGAGGAAAGTTTATCCTGGGAACCACCCACTTTCCGTTGCCAAAGGTTATTTCACCCGGAGTCACTTAAAGTCACTTTTTACAGTCTCTGGTCGCCACGTCGCTGCGAATCACTTTCAATGTGTATGCAGCTTTAAGTAGTGCCAAAAAACAAAAAAGACCAAATTTTTTAGGTTGTCTGAGGTAGCACTGTGCTTCTGGTGATCAAACAGAGTTGGTAAGGTAGACTGTTTCTAATTAGTTACTGGTCAACTTTTCTCTGCATCAAAAAAGGAACTTTAAGAGAAAAATTAACACTTTTTAGTCCACACTTTTTGAATTGATACTGCTACAAATGAGTATGTAATCTGATAGCAATTTTTTTGGGATCATTAGTATCTGTGTAGTTTAACTTTTTTGAAAAAAGAAAAAAAAATTGTATTCACATAGTTTAAAAGAATAATCAGGACTATGTGTAGGTTCCATCAAGGCAGAGACAGGTTTGTACGTGACTTACCAACTTTATACAAAAACAAAATGTCAGTGACACAGCAGCTCATCCAGTTTATGATTCATCACAAATCACAGGTTATTCCCATGTGTGAAGTACAGAAAAAAAGTTACATGTTTTGTTCGCATTGGTTGTTCTGTACTGCATAAACCAATGAGAATTCAAAGCTACTGAGAAATCGAGGAGGCTCGCAAACATCTGTATCCAGGACCAATTCATCTTGTTTCACTAAAATATGGCCAATGTTTTAGGAGGAGCAGCTATTCTTTTTTTTCTTTTTTTTGGTTACCATTTAATTTTAATATGGCTCCAGGCTGTAATGTAGCGTGAACCTAATTATTTAAAAAGTTATTTGTTAGCTGCAATCCAGGTAAAGCAAAAATGAACTAAAATACAACATGTCTTCATTCAACTGTGGAGATGAGACCTTCCTAGGATTAATTGGATACACGGTGAGGTGCTGAATTGCAGCTTCTCCAATAGAAAAAAAAAAATCACTCTGAAGCCCAGAGTTTCCTTTCCTCCAAACACAAGTATTAATAATGACAATGGAGACAAAGAACACCTCAGTCAGTCAGCATTTTGTGAGAAATAAATTCCCCAGAGTATTTCGGTGAAGCATATTTGAGGTTGATGGAGAGACTTTCAAAGAAGAGAACGGAGAATTGTTCAGTCTCAGTGATTTAGTATGAAGAGGCCCAGCGGAGCAGAACCTGAGACTAATGCATTTCTTCCTCTGGAACCCAAAACATACAATCAGACAGACACACACCAACACACACACCTACACACACACACACACACACACACACACCATGTTGAGTCTATTATGTCGATCACCATGACAGTGTCTGAGTACATTTCCAACTACGCCCAAGTCTGTGTGTGTTTAAGGTGTAGACTTATAGATGCAGTATTTCAAAATTAGATCATTGTGAAAAAAGAAGTTCATGACAATATGATTCCAGGCCATGAAAGTGAAGTACGTTATGGGCAACAAGTCTTTGCTCATTTGTTCCTAACGTCCAACACAACCCTCCTAAGTGTTCCTGAAGCGACATATAAGAAGGTGAAAAGTCTGAGTTAACATAGAGTCCTTCTTTAAGCAAGCCTGGGAACTTATTTGGGCTTATTTTGAAGCATGCATCCAAGTTTATTTTAATTTCAATATTGACAGAAAAAAAATGCAGGCATGAAAATATGTGCTCATTAACAAAAGTATCTAATCACCCAGCAACATAGCAGCAACCCAGTGCAAGAAACTGTTGATCTACTGCGATTTTCCCCACACAACCAAGCCTGGTCTGATGAGTCTCCATTTCTGCTGTGACATTCGGATGGTAAGGTCAGAATTTGGTGTAAACATGAAGGCATGGATCCATTTAGCCTTTTATCAATTGTTCAGGCTGGTGGTGTAATGGTTCTTGTCACATTTTGGGTCTCTTAGTACCAACTGAGTATCATTCAAACACCACAGCCTACCTGAGTATTGTTGCTGATCATGCACATCCCTTTATGTTCACAGTGCACCCATCTGCAAGCATCAAAACTGTGTGATGTGGATCTCATTAAATTGGGTAGCACATAAAGTTTAATGCATTAAAACTACACAATGACAATACCCAGTGAATCATGGACTAGCACACATGACTTCAATTCCTCCAGTACTTGTTTCTATGTTACATCTTCCTTGGCAGGGTCATTATAACAGCTGAAGAACACATCATACAATCAAGCTTCTGCTGCCATGACAGTTTGAATTTTATCTCGGGCTATCTTCGGTCACAATGCTGTTTCAACAACCAAATTTGAACCTCTGTCACTCTACAGTGTGTGAGTACTGTTTTGGGGTGACAGCCAATAATATAACCCTGATTCTCTCCAGCTGGAAACATGTGTCACAAGCCAAGTATACCCGGCTTTAATAGGTCAAAAGAGGCACAAAAACACATGACCAGGAGATGACCAGCAGAGTGCTGTTGCCTTCTTAATTCATTATACATTATATATATAAATATATATATATATATATATATACACACATACATACATACACACACACACATACAGTGATAGCACAGACCCACATCCCACAGCAGACTCAACATATTTAAAGCTCATCTGGTGTCTGTGGACATTCCTATCTTGCTTATCAGGGCTTTTCTGGCTGGTAGGTGCTCCAAACCTCTGTTTCACCCATCCCTGCAAGAGACCTGATATTGACGAGGAGGATGAGAAGAAGGGAGGAACAGAGGGAAGCAGCAGACAGACTGAAGGGGAGGAAATGATTAAGAATGAGATGGCGGGAAGTGGCAGCTGCACAGACAGGAAACAGTCTTTTTTTCTTATCATCTTATCATAGCTGGGGAATCGGTTCAAAGAGATGCACCTTGCTTTCATTTGACACAGAGGGGACTAGTTTGCATCGACTGAATGTAATCTCTTCTACTCTTTAGCTCGAGTCTGGCTTAAATTTATTAATAGCTCGAGGTGAGATTTCACTAAGTTGTTTGAAATTTGTTGGGTGACTCAGCTGCTATAATTTAAAAACACTCCAATTGAGCAAATACATCTTTCACCCCAAAATAAAAGCCCCACTTAAATTAAGACAAAATTTTCCAGTATTCAGGTGATGGATGGTCTTCATTTCCTATCTTAATTTGCTGCTCCCAGAAATTCAGGCCAAGTTTCAGACTCCTAAACATCATAGTCAAGAGTATATTCGTTTGTGTGCCTCCTCTGGCCAAGAACGTACAGGAACCCTACAGCTCATCTCTCTAGGCCAAATGTAAGCAACTTACACAGGCCTCCCATTTAATCTAATAGACAATGTTTTGAAAAACATCTGCATATTTTGGCTGTAATGCGTCAAAGCTGAAGACTATGACGTCCCCCCTGCTGGACAGGCTGGTGGGGAGGTCTGTGGCTGAGGAGGAGAAGATGACAGAAAGCCGTAGAAAAGGGACAAACAGGAAAACTGGATTGAGATGTTTGCAACGCAGACCCGGCACACAATATTTGTCTTGCCTATTGTGGTCTGGCAAAGCTCGATTCAGAGAGAAAAAAAAAGCTGTGTGAAGTCTGATTGACGAGCGCCTTCATCCTATGTAACATCAGCTTGGGAATACAAGACAAACATTGGCTCAGATTCAAGTTTTCACACTGGGAAAGAAAAAAAACCCAAAAACATCCCAGCCGTCTCTAAAACCCTGTCAAAGTTCTCCTAATCTAATAAGAAGCAAGAAAAAATACTGCAGTCACATTAAACTTTTACTTTTTTTTACTGCACATCTATGGCGACTACTGAAAATGAAGTACTTGTTTATGAGGTTTGGGAGCCAACTCCACCGTGTTTCCTCATTGGATCGGCTTTCATAATACCGCTCAAACATCCTTGGTGGATGTTTGAAGGACTCAAAATCCAGCAGAAAAAAATTATCTTTAGGTCAACCTTTCACATTTATAGACACACTGTAAACATATATTCTCATGCATGCACTCTCGTTTACGGTCCATAATATGACATGTCTGAGTTATATATGATGGCAACCGTGTAAAGACATGCAGCTGCTCCATAAACTCTGTGTGTGTGAGTAATAAGCATGACCATGTATGTTTTTTTCTGGTGAGCCAGGCACATGAGGAGCCACTAGATCTTTTCATTGAGGTAGAGGAGGAAAATATCCCACCTGGTAGTCACACTTATGGAGTCCCAAAAACACACTGGCCAAGAGAGCAGAAAGCTCCTTTTATTAAGTGGCTAACCCCTGATAAACTACTCTAATATCTGGTTTGACTTTTGGGAAAAGAAGCATACAGCTGACCAACAGTCAGGTAAAAACATTACTATGAAAGTTTTTCCCACTTCTTTTTTACTTTGTTTTTCCTCTTATTCTTCCATCTTTCTCCCACTCCATTTCTTCCATTATCTTCCATCACACGCTGCCCATCTGTCCATGTCTTATGCAGCTGTGAAGGCAGGCTGACGCAGCGAGACCGCCAGCTCCGGTTTA
The DNA here is from genome assembly GCA_015108635.1 of Andinoacara biseriatus. Lineage (NCBI taxonomy): Eukaryota > Metazoa > Chordata > Actinopteri > Cichliformes > Cichlidae > Andinoacara > Andinoacara biseriatus. Next base: position 16,409 of record VUQJ01027888.1, on the reverse strand, counting down.
GCCCTCAGGATTTCAAGCCAGGCCTTCCTTTAGAAAGAAACGGGTTTTTATCTGGCAGCACACGGCAGCGCAAAGGTGAATCTTCAGGGAGAAGACAAACGAGGAGGCAAAATAAAAGTGATTTAGGAGTATTTTTAGCGAGACTGTACGCATACAGTCATTTTATTTTTATAGCTGGGACTCCTATCCAAACCCAACTGTAATAAAAGAAACAATGGAAAAAGCCATAATTCTTGAATCAACAAGATTACGAGCAACGAACAAAATAAAAGGAAAGGCTCAGAACCGAACTGCCTTCAAGATAGCTGCTCGTGTGCGAGGCAAACGCGTGGAAAATAACAAGGTGTTAAAAAATCTGGAGGATGGAAGGATTCTTTAGAGCAGAGAGGAAGGTGACGCACGCTACATGTTTCTTGGGTTCAGTGCGGTTATTCCTTAAGAGTTAATCATGAAATCATGTACTGAAAGTCATCAGCGACTCTGTACAGCGCTCGAGCTGGAAAAAAAAACTCAAGGAGGAGTGATGTCATCATTAACAATGCTATCATGTCTAGAGCGAAGACTGAGGAGACGCAGATCGTGCAGTGAGGCGCTGTGAATCATCACTGTGATGAAGTGCTGCACACTTAATAAACTAAGAGTATTTAACAGTTGCTGTCATCTACATCTTTTCACACCCTCATCTTCACGAGGAGAAAGAAAAAGCTGGCGATACTTTTAGAGTTTTGAAACGTGTCCAAAGTAAGGTGTCAAGTTTTCAAAGATTCAAATTGCTGGCATTGTTAAATCAGGTACTTACGGAGCTACATCAGATTATATTCATCGTGGAAAAAAAAAAAACACTGGGAGCGCTATCAAAAAACTGCAAACAATATCCAACCTCAAAGCCTTGAGCTTCAAACAACGACCTCAGCAGGTCACCAGCAGCGTCTGAAGCCTTTTCCATCGGCGCGAGTCTACCATCCAACTTCATGCAGCGATTGGCCAGATGTCCAAAAAAGTAGCTTCTGGTTTTTCATTCAATACACAACTACAATTTTTGTATGCACCGAACAATAAATGCCTTTTAAGGAAAGATTGTCTGAAACGCACTCATTTCCTTGTCTCACCAGTTTCCATGACAGCTGGGCTTCTCGCAGTGCCATACAGCACTGAGTCTTAACAAGTCTCTGTGTGCACTGTTGAATTTTAGTAAAAATTAAGGTCAGAATGATGGAATTTGAAAATTCTGCTTTATTTTCTAAGTGATTAAACTGGATCTAATTATGCTCATTTACTTTTTTTGGACTCTAATCGGACGTGCTTTCCTACCATTGTATTGCACAAACAAACCAAATAAGATTTGATCTCTTCAGCTGTTCTGTGATATTTAGGCTCCAACAGTCCCATTAATTGGGGTGGCACAGTGATGCGGTGATTAACATTGTCACTGCACAACAAGAAGGTCCTGGGTTCTAATCCGACTGGGGCCTTTCTGTGCCTGCATGGGTTCTCTGTGTACTCTGCCTTCCTCCCACAGTCCAATGACATGCATTGGCCTGTCTGTTTGTCGTCTAGCTCCATGACAGACTGACAACCTGTTCAGGGTGTACCTGTCTAGGAGCACTTGGGAGGGTTGTGTCCGGATGGGCATTTGGCATATTTGCTGAATTAAATATGCAGATCATCCAGAATGAGATTTCCATACTGGATCGGTCGACGCCCAGCTTAACATCGAGCGGTGCCATTGACCAGCGGGGTGCTGGTGGAAACTATTCTACTGTTGGGCAAAGACAGACGAGGAGGAGGAGGAGGAGAGGGGAAAGGTATGTCATATGCAGAGGGTTGGAGTGACAGAAGAGGTTGCAAAGGATAGGGTGAGCTGGGAGCAACCAAAAAAAGAAGAAGAAACAAATGAAGTACTTGCTTATTTCCAGCTGCATACTTTTCCTCTTGGAGTCTACTAGAGTAGCTTTGCTTGATTCACAGTTCAAAATACTGTCTCTTTATCTTACAGTGGGCCTTGGTGCAGCCAGTCTACCCTCTGAGCTCCACCAGAAAGAACAGAAAACATGCAACATTAATTTGAGCTGTTGGCTCATCGGGTTTACTTGATATAATCGTAAACAATTGTAACAGTAACAGGTCTGTAGTTTCGCGCCACATTTTCCCCTTGCTCTTCTACACCTCACCTGGGGGTGCTCTATGCTCCAAGGTTGGAAAACCAACAACCAAGTGTTGCCATTAAGAACAGCTAAAAATATTTCTGTTTTGAGTTGAGTTGAGTTGAAAAGGTTTATGAGAATGACATCACCTAACCAGGCTTTACATCCTAACATTACTTGGTTTACAGTAGGTATATCCACACGAATAACCTGCGGCTCAATACTATGTCCAAGCTTACCATAAACGAAGCCAAAAATGAAATCAGAAATCATTCTTTAACCTACATAATTTGATGCTTTAAGCCTACCGCATGATGTATTGGGTGAAAAGAGAGACGACAGACAGACAGACAGACAGAGATGAAGAGTGCTGGAGGAGAGCCCTGTCTCTACATGCACGGCTGGTGGAAAAATGTCTCTCTTAATGGATCCCAGCTTTCTACAGCACTTAGAACAGCCAAGACCTGCCAAGGGAATAAAATATGGCATTATTATTATTATCCTGAATTATCAATTATCCTCTCCCTCCCTTACTTTCACCGTCTCCGTTCCTTCCTAGCACCGGTGCACACGTTCATGTAAACTCAAACGTGCACGCTCAGACGTCCATGATTTTCTCTCAGATGGAGACACGTGGGGGCACATGTTTGGGCAAAATATCTAATAACATGCCTTCTCTCTCTCTCACTCACACACACACACACACACACGCGCGCTGCTGAATCTGCACTTCAAAACTCTGATTGTTGCACTGCAGTCCAGCTGGTACACGATGACAGCACCTTGATATGCGCCTTGTTGATGAGTGTTAGCAGTCTCATCTTTTATGCAGTGAGTGGAAACAGACAACAAAATTGCTTTTTTTTCTTTTTCCAGTCAGATTCGGACAGATGATTTTAAAAAAATCCAGATTACACAATAAATTGTAGACAGATTTTCTTCCTTCCATCACTTCCTTGATCATGTGAAGACACACAGTAAAAGTCAGACTAGTCTGGTCCATCAGATGGAGGGGTTTTTCTGGACTTCTGTATCTGCTAGCCTCATTTGTCTCCAAAAAAAAAATTAAAAAAAAAACTCAGTTTTGTGTATTCAGCACGTTGTCAGCCCTTTCTCGCTCTGCAGAGACTGGAAAGAAATACGGGAGTGTTTGTTGGCCATGACATGTGAAATTCAAGCTTTTATTTTAATCAGACTTTTAATCAGTAGCAGCCAACTTAAGAGCCTGAGCAGAAATACGCCCTTCTTTTTAAAAAAAAAGCCATCTTTGACTGATTTAGTCCACTACATCACTTAATAAATCACCTAAAACATTTTGAGTGTTTCTGAATAATGATAAGGCACTAAAGTTCGCCCTGAAAGCCTTTTCTTGGTATTGTTGTGGTCTTTAGTAGCTGGGATGCAGCCAGCAGTGTGCTTATCAGCACTTAGCGAAGCAGGGTGAGAGAAAACCTGTCCTGAGGGCCAAGCTTTCAGTGCTAATCTGGAGGATACGGTCCAAGACTATTAGCTTTAAACGAGGACGGAGAGGAGGGTAAAACTCAACGTACCTATGCCTTTATCCTCTAAATGAGATCTTTTTTTTTTCTTTTTACAAAATGCAGCAACAAACTGATATAAATTTAATGAGTAAAAGCACATTATGAAATATGATATCATGGTTGTAAAAGCTAAACTGTGACATAAACTGTGTTGTGTCTATGCATTGTCCACTTTTTGAACACTGCACACTACACAGTCAGGTGACATGAAACAGTGAGATGGAAAAGAACCGGGAGGGTTGCTGGTTACAAAAGGGCTGTTGGGTCCTTAACCACAAATACACAACATGCAATAACACGCAAACTTAGGACAACTGGACAACATGGCATTCTTACACTGCTTCATGATACCAGGCTGTTATTTAACACCATATCGCTGCATATAAGCAGATGATGCTGCCTTAATTGGAAAGGACAGTCAAGAGTTTGCAGGAAAGTAAGGAGAGGGCTGGGAGCAATAACAGACAGGAAATGGTCCGGGGTCGAATCAAACCCAGACCCCTGCAGACTTTCAGCACATAGGTCACCTGCTCACCCAGGTGAGCTACAGCAGGGCCCAGCTGCTGCATTTCAATAATATTTGGAGTCTGCAGACCCCAAATATGACCCATCTTCTGCAGCATGAGTTTCTAACTGACTGCAGATCAGAGGCATAAGCCGAGGTGCCTCTGTGTTTACACAGGACCAGACCCTATACCACCAACAAGGCTTTTACAGCTGGGCTGTTTGGACTTGACGGATGAACTGTGCCATATGTTCTGGGTGGATGTGTGTGTGTGAGCGTTTGTGTGTCAGGAAGCACAAATCAACAAACCATAAACAAGCCAACATGATGACCCCTTTGTATTCTCACATGACCTCCTGAACCTCTGCCTTTACACCAAATACAACTTGTTTAAGAGCAAAAATAAAAGGGCAGTAAAAGAAAAGCTGGAAATCATAATCATCTTAAAAAGCTTAATCTAAAACACACAACGCATAAATGACAAACTCTCTACTACTTTTCTAGACACTTATTCTCATTGGTCTACAAGTTTGTATGAATAAGTTTGCTTGCATACATCCATGGTGTGTATTTCTATAGCTGCATGTGCTCAGTCTTTATGGTATTTTAATCACTGGAAACCCCTGAACAATTAGCTGGCGAGCGGCTTCCCCTTCACTGTCTGCTGGTGTGTAATTTAGAGGAAACGGCAACAGCAAAGCCATGCAGGGCCTCATTAACATCAGCCTTTCTAGGCCACAATCACTCACTGCATGCACGCATGCACACACAGCAGGCTGCAGACTGACACACACACACAAATCACACTTAGTTTCTAAAAAGAAATATGATGCAAGTTTGGGGGTCAATGTCAAGATGTAAAGATCCATTAATAATCCATTAGTGTGACTCACCGCTGCCCTCTGGAAGGCTCCTTTGGTGTAGGTGCCTCCTCCTCTGTAGTTGATGGCCGGGATCTCCTGGTTGAAGAGGGAGCACTTGTGGTGGTGGGACTTAGGCGCAGAGATGTGGTCCACCCTCGTCACCACATGGGTTTTGGATGAGAAGGTCACCAGTGCCACGCGGGTGTTCTCCGGTGCAACGGGGAAGTCGGACAGCATCTTGCGTATGAACCTCAGCTCACTCAGGAAGTTGTTGGCCCCCACGCTTGAAGACTCGTCCACCAGGAAAACCAGGTCCAAACAGGAGCTTTTCTCACGCAGTTCACGCACATTTCGCTTGAACGCCTGGCCGAGGCGCTCCACTTTGCTCTCTGCGCTTTCTGACAGGTTACCAGTTGATGAGGAGGAGGATAGGGGTGACCGCCGAGGCTGCTGCTGCTGCTGGGACTGCTGAACGGCCGTGGTCCATGCATCCAGGATGCACAGGAGCAGAAGACAAGTAGTCCACGATAGCGTTAAAGAGTATCTTTGACAAAACATAGTTACAGTCAGCACAGCACCTCTACTAAAGGAGGACTCTGCAAAAATGAAAGACAACGTGGATCCTCTTCACAAGAGGAATTCAGTGAAGATAAATGTGCACTAAGCCTGCATTAGTGTCCAGGAATACAGCAAACAGCAACAACTTGGTGCAGAGTTCCTCAGAAGCATTGCTAGAGGAAGATGAAGATCCTCTCATTCAAAATTCCCTTCTTTCTGTCTTTTTCTTTCTTGCTTCAGTGGAATAAAACTCTGGTCTGAAAATGCTCAGCCTTCCTCACAAGGTGTCTGACTGACTTTCCCACAAAAATAAATCAGTGTATTGCCACTTCCTTGCTCTCTGTACATGCAGTGTTTCAGGCTTTTTAATCTCAATCTATACACCCTTGATCTCCTTTCTGCCCGTCTGTTTGTCAACCTTTTAGTCAGTGCATCTGATCCAAAAAACCACCTTAAGCCTCTTCAGTCCTCTTTAGTCCCAGTATGCTGCCCCTCAGGCTCCTGTTTGCCTATGTGACGCTCCTGCCTGCACCGTCAGCCAAGCTCCGAATGCTTGTTCCCCTCTTCTCCCCAAATCATTTAAAAAAAAAACACAGAGGAGGAGGAGGAGGAGGAGGGAGGAAAAAAGTTGAGAGACAGAGAGAGGTTGAGGGGAAAAAAGGGGGCTGTCCAGCCATGGCGTGAAGTCATTTTTTTTCCCCCTTCATCTCTCCTCCTCTTTTTCTCTCGACTCCCCCTTCACTCCCTATCTCTCTCACCCTCCCCCTTCTCCCCCAATCTCCCTCTCCCTTTCTCCTTGTCTTTTTCTATCTCTCTCATCCGGACGGTGAAGTGAGGCTCTATGTCAGTGCTGCGCCTTGCCTGTCAACTTGTCAGCATTCCCAAAGAAAACATCAGCAACAGGCGCAGTGATCAACTCCATATGTCCGCACCGTGCACGTAAGACAACATCAGGCTGAGATCAAACAAAGTCAGAATGAAAGGTGGGAGAAAGGGAGGAGAGGACAAAAGGATAAGTCAGATAAAACCTTGGATAAGATTAAGGAAATTATATCAGACAGATGCTGAGTTTGGTAGTTTTTTTTTTTTTTAGTAGCAATAATTTCCTCTCCCTTCTGGCCTCTTTATCTGCCCTGTATCTTTTTTCAGACATGAAAAAACAGGAGGGAAGAGCAGTCTTTCTCTCCCTTAAATTTGTCCATTTCTTCCTGCACCACGGGATTCACACTCACTCGTTTTTTTTCCCCCTCCATCTCTTCGTTCTCCTTGTCTCGCTGCTGTTGTGTTTTCCTCTATTGATTTTATCTGTAACCAAAACAAAGGCAGCCGGTGTTACAGAGGCAAAACGTGCCCATTAAAAGCAAAACCCCGAGATTTACAGCTAAAAGAGCCGCAGATGCTCAAGAAGAAGAAAGAATCAGAGTGCAGAAGGATAGAATGGCACAGGAAAGGAGCTAAATAGATGAAAAGCTTGTGGACACCCACACATTACACCTACAATTCATTCCAAAACTTTACCCACTGTTCAGGGAAGGCTTTCCACAAAGATTTCAAAACCTGGCTGCAGGGATCTTCTTCTAATCAGCCATTAGAGCATTAGTGAGATCACTGACTGGGTGATAAGAGCTGTCTCACAGTCGCCGTTTCAGTTCAGCCCAAAGGGTCTATGATGGGTTGAGGTCGGGGTATCTCTGCAGGCCAGACAAGTTGTTCCACACCAAAAAGGAAAAACCCATTTCTTAATGGAGCTGGCTGTGTGCTCAGGGGCAAGTTTCCACAAAGCTTGGAGCAGTTTAGGAATTCATTATATGCTGCAGCATTAGGATTTCCTTTGATCAAAGCTGGAGCTGAAACTAATTATTATATTTATCGCCCATTAGAACAGCAGTTCCCAACCTTTTTCAGCCCTGTCAGACCCACTCAGGAACCCCTTCATCAGCACCCCCTCTCATGTTCTTCATTTACGCTAATTTTAAACTGGATCTGGACTCCTTCCAGCTCAGCATTTAACCAGTTATGGTTGGCAAATTCTCCTGTTAATGCATCACTGCTGACTTAACCATTCAACCATCTGCTGACTACTTTTGGTTACTACCATTTAACATTACAATTAGTGACTATTTTCTTTTAGTCCATACCAGACACTTTATCAGGCTGCATCCAACATATGGACTACTATAGTGCAGTATTTAACACAACGGATTAACACATGAAAGATCCCGGGTTTGAGACCAGGAAGAAGCACAAATCCCTGGGAAGGTTTTGTCACAAAGGGAATCCAGTGTAAAAAAAAACAAACAAACAAAATAATCAAATATGTAGATCACGCTACTGTGGCAAACCCATTCAAATAAGGGAGTTGTCAAAGAAAGTTTTATTCCATATGTGGACTAAACTAAACCAGACTAAACTGAGAGATGATCGCCAATGAGAAGGTTTTTTAGTCTAGGACTAGGCTTAATCAGTGTCTGGGAAACAGGTACTATAAAGGAAGAGAGGAACAGTCCTCAAACAATCCTGGATTGAAAACTGTGGGAGAACTCCACAACAGCAAAGATGATGGTATAAATAAAACTTCTACAGAGTTAAAAAACAAACACACAAAAAAAATTATTTTGGGGGAAAAGTCAGCAAACTTTTAAAGCATTTTTATGACATTTAACTTTGTGGCGTTCCAAACACCTGTCGCCAACAAGGAAGCTGCAAAGTGCCCTCTGGTGGACAAATAATGCAAAGTCAACACTCAGAACATAGTGAGGGGTGTTTCTCCTGCCTCTTCTTTAATTTTTAAAATTTTCATTTATAAATACCGATGGCTTGGCAAATGACTAATATTAGCCAATAATAATGGGCTGCCGATAAATCATTTAAACTCTATTGGTGATCCTAAAAATGCATTTTCTACTAGCATTATGTGCGACTAGTGGACTAGACGACTAATCGTCGCTTTTGTCACTGGTTGGTATCAGACCTACTGGTCATTTAACCTAATTGTTAAAATTTTAATTGGTGCCAAATTGTCATAAATGATATGCTGCCATCTGCCAGCAGATGAAGCTGCAGTCCTGATATTGTTATATAAAAATGCCATAACTCTGTTAATCTAGGCCTGAAATTTTTAATAGGCCTAAAAAGAATGAGACTGCAGACACAAGAAATGAGCTTTTTTCTGACTGGGTTCTGCAGTGAGGAGTTTATTAATCTGAGGGAGGCTCGGTAGTAGAACCGCTACTCCTTCACATCGAAAGGAGCCTGTTGAGGTGGCTGCCTCCTGGGTGAGGCGTTCCAAGCATGTCCTACCGGGAGGAGGCCCTGGAGCAGACCCAGGATACACTGGAGAGATTACATCTCTTGGCTGGCCTGGGAACGCTCCACTGTTTCCCCAGAGAAGCTGGAGGAAGTAGCTGGGGAGAGGGAGGTCTAAGTTTGTATTATACTGTAATATTATCATTCAAGATTTTACCTTTTCTTGAGATGGGTGTCATGAATTGTAGAACAATGTGCATTGTTCTTTTTTTTAACTACTACTGTAGAAACGCCCCTTTACTATCTATAAACATTTTGGGTTTGACTTTTGTTGTCTACAACAGCCCAAAACCAGAGGATGTCAATTTTATCTGATTATCAAAATAGTGTCCGATTAATTTTATAATGAACTGAGGTCTAGCATCGATCTACACACCTCTGTCCACACAGTATGCACAAAGAGAAAAAAACACATGTATACAGAAGAGTTCAATAAGACAGAAAAAGTAATGAAATAAGAGGAGGAGGCAGAAACAATAAAAAATGAGTCTCCAGAGGGTGTGTGTGTGTGCGTTTCCACCAAAGCAGTCCACTGCATTTAGTCTTGCAGCATTAGCCACAATGACACAGTGTTTATTAGGCTCTATAAGCCAAGCTTTCGCTCCCTCACCCGCTCTCATTTAACAGCACTGGAAACTTCTGCAGCAAAGGAGTGGGAACAGAAAGTCATACTGGCCAGATAAACTGGCCGAGAGAGCAACGCAGACACAAACACACACCCTGACCTAAATCTTACACACTGATGCAGACAGAGACACAAAAACATACACTCACACAAGCTTAAAGGGGGGATGAGCACAGCTGTGACTTCCTGCTTTCTGGCTCTGGAGACCCCTCATCAGAATTTCGTGGTGGTCCCCTGGGATGTGTGTGTGTGTCGGAAAGGGGGGGGGGAGGTCTGTGAATGTGTCTGCTGATCACAATGAATGTTTAGGCAAAATAAGTTGAGGAGGATCTCCTACAGACTTTTGTGACACTGATAATTTCTTATGTTTAGTTTCCTTCATCTTCTTCTTCTGGACTTTAAAAGCAAAGCCACACAAGATGTGCAGACACCTTTTTAGGGGCATGTTAACTATCTAGCCCCCCACCCATTAAAAATAAATAAATAACAGCAGTGGGAATTGTCATTGTTGGATATAAAATTAAATCCAAAAAGGCAGAACAAGTAGGCAAATGAATGCTCATCAAGTCTGCCACAGATCACATTTAATGTCTGCCTTTCTGAAATTGCCATCAATTTGAGGCCTTTTTTTAGACGTGGACTTTCAAAAACAAAAATTAAACTTTCTGAGGATCTGCAGGGCACATGTGAACACAGGACATGTGCAGACAGAGAGTAAGCACATCTGTGTGTGTGTGTGTCTGTGTGTAGATCCAGACAGACTGCACGTCACAGAGAACAGTTTTTAATGTGATTGATGCGTGACTACGTCGAATCTGTCCCTCAATCTCACACACTTAGACAGCTGCACGGTGGCTAAAATGCTTCATCCACTTCATATTCTTTCAAGATTTAAAGATGTTGCACAGGTCGGGACTGCAGAGGAGTCTACTTTTTCTTGTCCATTTATCTTTAAAATACTCCAAAAAAAACCCTCTCTCTTCTTTTCTCTCACTCACAGACACACCTGTTCCTTCATGTGTGTCAGCAGGCTGGAGCTTCAGATACAGTAGCTACAGGTGACAGCACATTCCTCATAACTCTCTGCATTTCTTGCCTGAAGGATGAAACACATTTCTCAGCCGCTCCAAAACATTCCTGCAATGCTCAGTTTGAACTGAAAACCGGGTAAATATTTTTCTGTGTGTGGACAGAGGGGAGGGAGGGGGGGGGGCGTTCCCATATTTAATAATTTAAAGTAAATGAGGACATTGGTGTCAATTGAAATACACTCACCAATTATTAAATATGTTGCATCTCTAACTTATTTTTCATTCTCGGTATTTGTTGCATCCGTTTTTTTGCCTTTGGGAACTGCATTTGTCAAACAGCTCATCCTGATTTATGCGATCAAAGTGCCACTGCTTCAATCAGGCGGAGGAAAACGCAACAAGGGGTGAAATATTCCTAATAAAGCTGTTTTGATTTGTCAGCTGACGAGGTTTGTCTCTTATTAGTAAAAAGCGCTTTTACAGCCGCCTTTGGTGCCTGACATCTAACATAAAACCTAAAACTGGCCTTTGCGCATGAAAAGTGAAATGCTTTCCCCCTCTTTTCCAGCCTAATGTCATCATTTGGATGAGCTGCAGAGCGCTTAAAACAACCAAAGAGGAGCCACCGCTTTATAGTCTTAATTGCTTAATTAGCAGCAGGCGGTAATGTAAACCCTACAAAGATGGTTTAACTGGCGACGGCAGCCGCATAAAAACATTTTTAATGAGAAACCACAGGCTTCTGGTCTTTTATCCAAGTCACTATGGATCTGTATACAAACAAAAGTCAAACTCCACTAACCTGTTAACGGCCTGCTGTCTTTGTTCCTCTCCTGCACGGAAAACGAGTCTCCAATTTGTGTTACATCGCCCCCTGCCGGCGGCTGCACATCAGTACACTGTGGAGAATGCACTGACACATTAAAGCCGCTAGGGTGCGCGCTTGATGAACCAAATATATGTACCACAATGCATCTATTCTCAGTCTGGTCATTTATTCAGGTGTAATATCATTTCATAGTTTGTTTGGGGTTTTTTTTCACATGACAGTGAGTTCAGTGCACTCAGAGTCACCAGATCTCAATCCAATGGAGCACCTTTGGGATGTGGTGGAAGAGATTCTCATTAAGGATGTGCAGCTGACAAATCTGCAGCAACTGTGTGATGCTGTGATGTCAATATGGACCAAAATCTCTGAGGAATGTTTCCAGCACTTTGTTGAATCTGTGCCATGAAGAATTAAAGTAGACCTGAAAGCAAAATGGGGTCCAACCTGGTACTAACAAGGTGTACCTAATAAAGTGTCCAGTGAGTATAATTTGATAAAACTTCTTAAAATAAAACTGTCTTCCAGTTTTAATGTATGTTTTGTTGCTACTGTTAATATAATGGAGATGTGTCTGTATTTTCATGTTTGTGGGTGTGTACATGTCTCTAAGACAACGTGCACTTAAAGCAAGTGGAACAAGGAAGTAAGACTTGGTGTACATGACAACATCACGTCTGCTGATGTGATGCTTTAGTTTGTAGATTTATGCTTCCACTCAGCAGCTGTCAAAGCATGTTGTAAGACACACATCCGGGCATGTGCGTAGGCTGTAGCTGACAATTCCTGCAAAGTTAGCCGTCTACATGTAGTTATCAAGTAAAGAAAGAAATGTAAAAGTAAATAAACTGCAAGTGACGATTACAGAGTCTGCAGGATCAGAACTGGTTTTCAGTGAACTATAGAGATTTTCTGTATCCTCCAGCTGCAGCCATGTTATATGCAGAGAAATGTTACATTTGTACCAAAGTGGATCAAAGTCGCTCTGCTATCAGTGCATGTGTGTCATATCATTGCAGGAGAAAAGCAATCAAGATCGTCTTTTTGACCTGCACTGCTTGTACCTTGATAGTTTTCTCACTATATTTAGATTTGTTTGAACAGAATAAATATTTGATAAGGTATAATTATTCTCATATCAGATTTATTGTATGTAGAATTACTGATATTTGAGGGCAATTTCCTCCTTTATGGGCCCCTTTCATAGCAGTCGTGTGGATATGTCAATGGCAGGTAAACACTGAGTTAATTAATAAGCTTAAATATGATGCTGGTCCAAATATGTCGCTGGTTTAAATGTTCCTTGACCATTGATTTATTGAATGCCAAGGTCCCTTTTCAAAACTGGTCCCAATCTTCCTGAGCTAATAGTGATTTCTTCATAAAGCTTTAAGATAACAAAAAAGAATAATGAAAGTTACAATTACCAATGTTTTAACATACAGTACTGTGCAAAAGATGTGAGCCACCACTTGTTTCTATATATTTTACTTCCAAGGAGCTGGACTAGGTAATTGTGTCAATATTCTCAAGAAATAGTTCCTCAGAAGGTCTTTATTGGACATTTGGACACTGGACACATCATTTGTTCCCATTTCAGTTTAATCTGTTAAAAATGCCAAAGATAACAGGGAAGGGATAAAATATTTTTGTACCATCAAGCAGATTCCTAAAGCGCTGTTAGATGAAAACTTGGTATCTCTCAGCATGGTGTGCAGTGTGTCCTTAAAATTTTAAGGAAATTCGACAAAAAAAAAAAAAAGAGTCCATGGAAATGGAACCATGGCAACAGTAGCTTCAATCATGTTAATCTCTGAACCCATGTTTGATGTATTTTTGGTCATAATTTATTCTATGTGTTGTTTCTTCCTTTAATTCAGTCATTTTTAGCAGCTGACTTGTAGCTTTAAACGTTTTCTGTTCATGATCTGACTGATTCAGCTGCACGTTGATGGAAGAGGCCCATAAAACCTTGTGCACATGCTTTGACTTATCTGCATCTTTGCAGTGCACACACAGTTCTCCCGATGAAGCAGGTGAAATGACGCACTGAGAGATCAGATGAAATCACCATAAAGAAAGGTCGTGTCCTTTGGAAATCGATATGTCAACAATAGCGCTTTGAGCTTAAAGTAGAGCGGGCCACTATAGGCTGTGAAATCAATCCTGCTCGTACAGATGCTGGAAACCAAGCCGGCACAGGAACAGACTGCAGCTTGTGTGAGTCTTGCAGACTCATCCAGAATATCAAATACATCTGCATGAGAACGCAGCCGGCATCTCACATGTCAGTGAAGATGTGAATGAACGCGCGTATTTGTGGGTATGAGACAACGCTGTGTAAGATGGCTGTGGTAAAACTAATGGCTTTATGTTGACCTGAAGCTAATTATAGCTCAGACTGCACTCACACACAGCATAAATAATTTAAAGTCCAACCAGCCTGCAAGAAAAAGCTGCCCTTGAGGGAGAGAATCGCCCACGAGCACAGAGATTAATTTCTTTTTACTGAGGAGAATGAACCTCCAGTCAGTCCTCCAAAATACCTGATATGTGATCATCCTCGCTGCCCTTTGTGATGAATTTATTTCTGCATCAAGTCGTATTGTGTCACTGAAAATAAATTGTGTTACTAATCAGTAGGTGTCAGAGGTAACGAAGTACAAATACTTCCTTACTGTAGATTTTTCAGGTATCTGTACTTTACGTGAGTATTTATTTTTCTGACAACTTTTCAGTTTTACTCCATACATTTTTACACAAATACCTGTACTTTGTACTCCTTACATTTTCAAAACAAACTCGTTACTTAAGCTTTCAGATATTTGAGGGAAGTTCATTTCCGGTCACTTTGCCTTCAAACATCAAACCGATCTGAACCTAAATGGAGGAACGATCATACTAGCATATCCTCCATCCCCGGGGCTTATTGCGTACAAAGAGATTAAAGAGGCAAAACCATATAATTTATGTATCATTTATTGCATTATAATCACGGGTTTATGTCTGTGTTCATGGTCAGAGTTACAGGTTACATGAAGTGTAGCAGAGATGAGTTTGAATCAGAGTTGTTGATGCTTAGATTCATTCATTGAACCTGTATGCTGTCAGTGTAGGGGATGGAAATCAGCTAAGATAGCTCGTGAAATACCAGGTTACATCTTTCGGATTCAGTTCATCCACAGAGAGCAGTAAACCTCAGAGCAGCAGCAGCAGGTCAGCCTGCACACCAACATCATTTACTGGATCTCACAATAGAAAATTGTGATTCTTCTCCCCACGTGTTGCCACTAAAACTGATCTTAGGGTTTGTCCACCTTCTGAATCCCACTTTAAACTCAGAGTATCCTCATTTTTGTGTTTAGGGGTGGTAGCACAGTCACCCTCTACTATGTAGGACACAGAAAATAGGGCTGTTTTTAAATTCCCTTTCACAGCTTGTGTCCTACATAGCAGATTTAAGCTGAGTATATTCATTAGGATTAAAATTTAGATTGGATAACATTTGTATTCTGATGTATTATTTTATATTATATTAATACAGCAGGTTCAGTTAGCTTTATACAAAAATAGCTGGTAGAAACAGCCTCCAAAGAGTCACTTTTACTTTCTTACTTTGAGTAGATTTCAGAGCATGAACATTTTTCACTTTTACTTGAGTAAAGAAGTTGAACCAGTCCTTCAACTTTTATCAGGGTATTTTTTAAACACAAATATTTGAACTTCTATTTAAGTGCAGAGTGTCTGTACTTTTGCCTCCTCTGGTAGGTGTTGTTGTTTCAGCAAGTACAAGCAAACCTAATTAAAATGTGGCCTGATTATCATGTTCAGCAGTGCAGGCATTCAAACATGTTCTCAGTCATGTGCACAGTCACAAAAGTCGGCATCAGACAAACGCGTGAGCTTTGTCTAATGAAACTTGTGCAGCTTTGACTTTAACTCCTAGACAATCAAAGACTAACAGAAAACCAAATTACTTCAAGAATTACAGATGATGTTTGTATCTCTGTGCTTTAGTTTTCTTTCTGTTTCATTTCTTTGTAGCTACTTTCATTAGTTACATTTGCGTCTTTATCTTTGTTTCGGGGCATTTTGTGTCCGATTTTGTCTCTGCAGCTGCTTTGCATCTGCCTGTGTACACACGTGCAGTGGTCACACATCCTCTATGATTATGAGTGCATTGTATTCTTAAGACTATTTTGAGGTCTGCAGCCTTTGCAGTTCTGCATCTCACAAATGGCTGTGGTTCCTCCTCCCGGAATAGTTTCAACATGATCAATTAAGTAGTTTATAAAGAGCTAATTTGCATCACGGTACCTTCAGGAACAGGAATTGTGGTAATAAAAGGTAATGAAACTCCCTATTGTCTTTAGAATTTATAACAGCCGAACAATTATGTCTGATGAGAGCAAGTTTAGCAAAAAATTACTACAACTGAGCCAAGTTGTTAAAGCACTGTTAGCCAAAGACAGAGTCAGGTTTGAGAAGCTCATCGACTGAAGAGCTTCAGTTTTTTTGACATATTTCTTTTGCAAAATAAGGCACAGGAGCTTGCATTGGGATAAATGAGGAATAACTGTGTTTCTTAGTGATTTCATCTCTTTATGGTCCATTTGATCCTTATTCTAGTCATTTTAAGTCTCTTTATGGTTATCTTGAATATTTGATGTCATTTTCTCTCTTGGGAGATCTTTTGAAGCTATTCTTATTCCTTCCAAGTCTTTTTCAGGTCAATTCATAACTCTTCAAATACTCTTCATTTCACTTGTGGTTGATTTATGTCCCAGGTGCCCCGTGACTTCTTTGCGTGGGGCTGGCCCGCGCCCAGTCGGCACGTTCAGTGATCCTCCCACTATAAAGGCCGATGAATGCACACAGCAGAGTACAGAGTAGGCAGGGAAGATGCATCGTGGGAAAGGTCCACAAAGAAGAAAGGCGTTAGATTCTACACCTTTACGACAGTGGAAGATCATATAGGGCACATGCACACACAAATATACATACACACAG
>VUQJ01027887.1:0-17928 GCA_015108635.1 Andinoacara biseriatus | reverse complement strand
CAGTGGGTTGGAGGATTACCAAAGAAGCTTCAACACCCCAATGAGACTTTAAAAGTTGACTGGTGCTAGCAGCAATACAAATAACAAAAAATGTAGTTATTTCTCACCACTTTCATTGCAGAGATAGATAGATAGATAGATAGATAGATAGATAGATAGATAGATAGATAGATAGATAGATAGATAGATAGATAGATAGATAGATAGATAGATAGATAGATAGATAGAGCAACCTCTGTTGGTGCATCACTCATCATTTATAGTCACGAGGTGAACAAAACTTCCACTATATAGATAGATTTCTGGAAAAATCTGTTGTGAAAGGGAGGTAATGTTTTCTAGGTCATTCACTGATGGATATGGCAGACCTCAGACAGGAGTAGTGATTTGTAGCAATACTGAGACAAAATTAGTTGCTAGAATAACATCATAGGAGCAACAAACTGGAGCGCGAGACGGAATCAACTACATCATTCGCCGGTAAAAACTAAAGTCCAGGAGCCAGCTGGACCCACTGATTGTCTTGTATTTGTGCCATTTCGATGCAGACAGTCAGCACACCTATACTGGACACACGGGGATCATGAGAAATGATGAATGCATTTCAGCATTTACCATTGTGGAACCATCAAAATTCCCCTAAAGAAATAAAATCTGAAGCTGTATTATGACAAAAAACCCTTTTGAAGTGGTCTGGCTAACATGAATATGTAATGACAGTAAATGTGGTTTTATCCTCAATAAAGACTAGAAAGGCTGTAGCTCTCTATTTTTAGTTATATCAACCTCTCCCTCAACCTCTATATGATCTGCTTTAGGGAAGTAGGGGTGGATAACCATATGGAAGGCAGACCCACTGGAAACGACACTGAACAGCATCCAAGCGACAGCAGTAGCTAAGAAAAACCCTACACTGTCAAAACAAACTGTGAGCCACACATTTCAACTTTGTGGAGTGAGACTAATTTGAAAGCCAGCCAAAGAAAATGCATGCATATAAACATACACATATAAAAGCGAAAGACAGTGTCAAACAAACCACAAGCAAGGACCACCCTGACTGTTTTTCTCTCTCACAAGACAGTCAGACATTTTTCTCTCATGCCTTTAAACTAGTCGTGATGACAAGGTGATCAACCATCCACTGGTAGCAGAGGTCATAGGGCATAGTTCAGCCTCCCCCTTGCATCAAGCAGCATCTTCAGAACATTGTTAGACCTCTTTGTCTGTTAAAAGCTTGATATTTTTCCTAAAATACTAAGACGTCCTTCCACTCTTTCGTTCTCCTTCACCTCAAAGTTCCCCAAAAGACTTTGTGAAGATAGGTTTGCACGGCCCAGAGCATGGCTACAAAACGTAATGTGTCAAACAGAGAAGTGTTTTTTCTATCCACTCTCAAGTTGTTCACCACAGGGTGAAAAGAAATAGCTTGACCCTACTAGCACAGTTGCAGTCTTTTAGCTTGTGGTCTGACTGGCAGGCTTAAAGGTGACTTAAAGGCCAAGGGGTGACATGGACGATGAGGAAAGCACTGACAGAGAAGGAAAGGCTTGTGCATGTAGAGGAGGGTGTTGAGAAAGTGCAAAGGGGTTTAGACTCAGTTAAGTCTTGTATAGCACTCTTTTATTTCCACTTGTTATTCCCTTTTTCCTGTCTGTCTCAGAGGGAGCTGAAAAGGATTACAGGATAAGCTGATATAGTGGACCTTCGCCTGTGTTTCCATGTGTGTCTGCAACTGTGCAACTACGCAAACTTGAAACATAAATGTGATGCAGTATGCAAAACCAAAACAAAAGTTGCTGTTTTTTTTAACACTGATTGTGGTATTTTTGTGTATCTGGCATTCTTTTTCCTGTTCTGCGTCACAAATACATGAAGTGCGGTCACCAGCCGACCGCTCATTTAAATGGAAGTAAGTTGTGATTTCAGAAGAAAAAAAACTGCAGTGGGTTGTAAATTTAAAAAAAAAAATTGATCTGCTGAATGACTTATTTCAGACCTGAGTTTAAAATTTTTAACAATAAGTAAACGCCAAGGAAAGCAAAGCTAAAAAAAAACAGCAACAAAACCAAATGGACCAGCAGATAGACTAGTGTCAACCTGAAAAGATGCATGTGTAGCTGCCGAGTCCCCTCCAGGAGAATGCATGCTTGATTCACTTCTGATCAAACCCAGATGTGCAGAGAACATAACTGTAGAAAACATGACTGCATATAAATCTGGAAGGCTGGAAAATTTAGCTTACATGCAGTTTAATTCTGACAAAATTTAGAGAGAGACATTTGACAACAAACACAAGACCAACACATGTACACATGAAGACCTTTAGATAAACATTTACTTAGGAACTGAATACTGCTGATAATGCCAATCTTGGTCCAGACACAGGAACTTCTGGGACTGACGAAAATTCAGGGCACAAGGCCATCATGGTCATGTGATGAGCAGAGAAGTAGATACAGACACGGGCAACTGTTTGAAAAAAACAAAAACAGTATTTTTAAAATACTGATATTTTATAGTTTATTTGTAAGCCATTATTTGTTGTTGTTTCTTATTTCTTTTAAGATTGTTCACGAGTCTAAGTTAAATATATCAAGTTTAGTAATCATTTGATTACTAGTAATGGGAAGTTGCTGTATTGTCACGCTAACTGCTGGCACTCACGAAAATTAAGGGCACAAGGCATTAGAGTCATGTGATGAACAGAAAAATTAGAATAAACCTTTACAGCCAGTGCGCCTCCATTCTTAAAGTTTTTTTTAAAGACAAAAATCACTCATAAATTTATAAAACACACCAGTATAACTATAGACAACAATAGTCGAAAAGCTACAGAAAGTACAGCAGTGTTCCACAATGGGAGTTTATGTCACAACACAGTAACAACTGGGGAGTCTCATATTGTAACAAATAAGAGACAACAGATAAGAGACAGAAGCTTATTAGACACACAAAAACTGCTGTCCTTGCAGAAACACTGTATTTTTTTGAGTGGTGAGAGTGACTGGTGATAGAGTGGTGTTTGCCACATAAAAAAATTCCACATCATCTAAATACATGTTTATAGTCAGTGGGTTTTATATTTTAAAGGTTTACTGCCACAAGAATAAATGCAAAAGATATATTATAATCATAACAAAAGATAATATCTTTTATATTGTCCTTACATTTACTAAATGCCTCCCTTTCATATTCTATCTGTCTTCTCCAGTATAGAGATACACACACACACACACACACACATATATATATATTTGCGAATGTTCCAACTAACAAGTTTTTTGCATTAGAGGTAGAATTTTTGCTTTATGTTGCGAGCGAATATTTGAATTATGAGTGAGCAAAAACACACCATCTGAGCGTCATTTTTTTCCCCTCTATGTGCACTGACAGAGAGATATGTAGGGTTTTTTTCTTAATGCCCTTTCGACCAGACTTTCTAATATATCATTACAGACTGGAACATTTCTTCACACTGTCTCCAAGAGAGGAAGGTGGGAGGGTGAGAGTATTCAGATGGACACGTTTGTTTCACATCATGGAACACGGTTATAACCGTTACAATCAAATTTACATGGAAAGGCACTGAGTTCAAATTCTGAATGAAGAAGTGGGAAAGTTTTAAATCAGTGCAGCATCTGGCAAGAACTCCTTGATACTGTTCCATCATGGAAGAACAGGTATTACTGCCATATGCCTCCAACTTAGGGGTTTTTTTTTGTGTGAGAGGACCTGCATTTTTCTCTATCAAAATCTGAGCAAGCCATGTTATTTGCAATATTTGCAAACAAATTTTAAGTTGTTATACCCACCACAGCAGAATGCATGTTAAAGCACTAAAAGCTTTACCTGCTTTTTTTAGACTCCCCAGACTGCTCTAATGCATTTTGTCCATTATATGCTCAGAAAGGCTGCAGCTCACAAACAGTAGAGGAAGGAGATGACAGAGAAAAAAATAGAAATGGATGTGTATAACGACTCATGATGTGACTATTCATTTATGTCCAGTGCATTAGTCCTCCAAGGTCTAAGCCATCATAGGTGATGACCCCAACCCGAACCCTAACTCTATCAAACGATTTCAAAGAGTTGCAAGAACAATTTAATTAAAAACAAAAATTACATATACTGACTTCCTTTTAGGGTTTGAGGTTAGGTAAGGGTTTGGCTCAACACAGATCTTGACTCAAAAGTCCATCCTACCTAAAGCAGAAGTAACAAAAATCAAGTAATCATGATCAAAAAAGGAAGTGAGAACAAGGAAGCAGCCTCACTTGTATCATAGTTTCAAAAAAACAAAAAACAGGGACATAGTTGATTTATGGAGTTTTACTATAATTTTGTACTTTTACTTTCTTTCCAATGTGATTGTGCTGCTCTATTATTGTCCTCTATTAATAAACAGAAATAAAATTGTGCTTCTTTCTAATAAAATAGTTCTAGAAGCATGACAGGGAAGTGAAAGGAGAAGACAAAAAGAAAACTTCCTGTGATCTACACATCAAGTAGCCACACATACTCTGTTTTTCAAAACTTTAAAACTGGCAGAACCGGGAAGCCTGTGTCGGGTAACATTTCGAAATAAGAGTGAGGGGGAGGCTCACACTCAAAGGAAACCACGCTGACACTTTGATGAGCCTGTGGATGACAGACCCCGGCAAACTTATCAGGTCAGTCACACAACCTCACATTCTCTCTAATACAATTAATTGAAAGAGAAGGGCAAAAAAATTATAGGTTTATCAAATTTTTAAATGTCTTTGGAAGACAAAACCACATAAACTCTAAACAAAGCTGCAAACTATGCACAGTTTTGCTTGTTGTATTACAAGTTTTGTTTTGTTTTTTTGTTTGTTTGTTTGTTTTACCTCAAGCTTATATGAACACGTGCACCATGAACTTCATGCAGAAGTACAGTGCTGTCATCCACCTTCTCTATGCATAGTTACAAAAAAAGAGTCAATTTTTTGTGATCAGGGTTTTTGGGAAATTAAAAAAAAAACAACTTTCTCTTTTTTTTTAGGCACCATGGAGAGAAACACATCTTTCCCCCTCTTTGCTGGCAATCACAGCGACATCACCACCACTTGCTCCCGCGATAATGTTTTGAAAACTGTAGTTTTTCCTGTTCTCTATTCCTTCCTTTTCCTGGTGGGAATGTCACTCAATGGTCTGGCAGTGTGGATATTTCTTCGCATCCCCTCGCAGTCTCACTTCATCATATACCTGAAGAATATTGTCGTTGCAGATGTCATCATGACCTTCACGTTCCCTTTCAAGGTTTGCCGTGCTTACATTAGGGTAAAAATCTAAATGGGTTGAAGCTTCATTCATGGTTACCTGTAAAGTTATTGATATTTCATAGCTGTAAGCAATCAAATCAAAGGTTCATGAGCATGAGTTGTGACATATCTAACAATCGAATTTGCAGCAGATCAAATTGTAATATCAGGAAACTGATGAAGGAGACACCGATTAAGCCTGCAGATGTGATTTTGTAAGTCAGTGTCCTGTGAGGGAAGATTAATATCCACCTTTTTCACCCCTGGGACAGTTTATGAACCATAACTTAAGTAATAGTAATTTAATAGAAATACCATCAAACTTAGAGATAAAATGTGTGGTTTGAATGTGGAATAGGTGTTTGACAGCACAAAGACTAAATGTTTGTGTTTCTGCAGGTGTTGTCAGACTCGAACATGGCATCCACTGGCCTCCGGATATTTGTGTGTCGAGTGTCCTCAGTGCTCTTCTACCTCACCATGTATATCAGCATCCTCTTCTTTGGCCTCATCAGCATTGATCGCTGCAGAAAAACCCTTAACCCGTTTAAAGGCACTAACGCGACCCGGCTGAAATATCGAAAACTCCTCTCAGGAGCCATCTGGACCTTCCTGCTAATTCTCTGTCTGCCCAATGTAATGCTAACAAGCAAAACCCCAACTTCGCCTTACTTCCAGTGCAGCAAACTAAAGACAGAGGCTGGGCTAAAATGGCACGAGATAGTGAATCATGTCTGTCAAGTGATTTTTTGGGGCAACCTGCTGACTGTGATTGTTTGCTACACTCTGATCACCAAAGAGCTGTACCGATCCTACTCCCGCACCAAGTCTCACAGCACTGGGGGAACTATATCTCGAGCTTCGAGTCGGGGAACGACTAAGAAGCCTCGCCAGCCAAAAAGAAAAATTAATGCAAATGTGTTCTTGGTTCTGGGAGTGTTCTTTGTGTGCTTCGTGCCATTTCACTTTGCCCGAGTGCCTTACACAATAAGCCAGACCCGAGGCGATCGCTTTGATTGCAAACTCAAGCTCTTCTTTTTTCAGCTGAAGGAAAGTACACTTTTCCTCTCATCTCTAAATTCTCTTCTGGACCCTCTCATCTACTTCTTCCTCTGCAAGTCCTTCAGGACCACTCTGTTTAATACCCTGAACCAGCTTCCTGGTACTTGTAGCTGGCTAATAGAAAGAGGATCGGAAACAGACACAGGCAGCTCTCCTCAGGGAAACTCCTCTGCTTGAACATAAAAACACTGGACACGAGAAAGGCATTTTATGATGACTTACAGTAAAGAACTTAAAGTAAAAAGACATAATATAGGGGACAGATATATTGATCTAATTCCTGCCATTGACTTTAGAAAAGCAAGCCACAGCCCATATTTGTCTTTATTACAAATTTATAATAATACTAGCCCTTTAAATAATGAAAGGGGTAACAATGTAAATTATACTAATCCATGTATTTGAATCCACATGTTCTATGAAAACAGTGTGAAACAGTATTACCACAATGAGAAGCTAAAAGGAATCAACACCCATATTCAGTGTTGCTGATGTTTGCTTGTCCAACTCGAATAACTGATCCCAGCACATTTTCTGACTCCTTACTTCTGCTTTCTAGTTTCTCTTTTTCTAATTTCCACACTGACAAATCTTGAAAAGATGACTTCTGTGACACAGACTTCAAGAGTAATCTGTGTAATGAACCTCAAGTGTTACATGAAATCGCCTGTCAGTACAATGTGATCTCTTCATGCTGCATGAGGGTGCTGGCTGTTTGTATTAGCACTGAGCATTAAGGATAAGCAAATCACAGAGCAGGCTATGCATTCTTTTTGATATTATTATTTGTCTAGATAAGACATCAAAGAATTACAAAGTAGTCATGGTCAGAATCCATAACATAACAGGGAATTTCCAAACGCGAGTGCTGCTTTCTGTTCCAATTACATAGCTAAAAGGCCGGGGTTTCAAAGTTTTGTAGAAACACATCATGAAACAACAATAAAGGAAGCAAAACTGCATTTACTGCTTTTCAATGGTTTCTCACACAGGCAATTATTTAAATCTTGCCTGACTTTCTCATAATCATTACATGGCTGTTGGAATAAAATAATGTTAATAAAAAAAATCCAATCAAATCAGTTTCAAAATACTGCATTTCTTAAATTATGTCCTAAAAGCTAGTAAGTATTAGAAATATCCAGTTGGAATAAAACAAGTTTGAAGTTTCATAGATAATTTAGCCTGAAAGCACAAAGCTTACAATATGTGTCATTTGAATCTGCCCATGGATTTGCATCTCTCTGGCCAAAGAGGCAGACACTTTAAATTCATTTTTTAAGGCATTATTTTTTTTATTTTGTGCAGTTTGAAGTTAAGGACATAACCATTCTTTGTGGTGAGTGGCTTAACAATATTTTCACATTTTTCTGAAATGAAACACACACATATATATATATATATATATATATAGAGAGAGAGAGAGAGAGAGAATATAGAGAATATATAGAGAGAATATAATTATGTAATTAATTTACTAAAATAATATTTGCTTTTATCGAGTTGAATCTTTAGCTTGCCTGTTTCCCTGCATGTCTCTGACTGAGAAAAACAATCATGTCTGCTCACTCGCTCAAGACTTGTAATAAAAAGTATTAAAAAATTAAGGGAACACTTAAATCACACATCAGAGTTTGATGAATGAAATATTTTAGAACAAATTGACACAGCAACCATCACCGGAGGCCAAAATCATCAACAATTTAAGGGAAATCAAAGTTTTGCTAAATTTCTCAGTTTTACATTTTTTCAGTGTTTTTTTCAGTGTTACCTTAATTTTTTGTGAGCAAACACGTTATGCTAATTGCACAGCGTACTGCTAAGAAGCAGAAACGCCAAATCACTCAGATTCATTTGTATAAAGCAGGTAAGCAAGATTTGATGCCAGGTGGTTAATCCTGGCAAAGTTTATTCTTTTATATAATCACCGAGAATGCTAATTTAATATTGCCTGTACAAATGGACAGTAAAATCTTAGGAACATCTTTATAGCGAATAGAACAAAAATGAGCTTTTATAAAGTAAACAATCAAAGATATGTAACTGAGCTGTATTAGGCAGAAAGGGTTGCACCTCAATGCAGCTTATGGTACTGCCAAAAACATAGTTATGTTAATGCATCTATATGTGATCATGTTTGATTGTTACTGTATTCAGCGTGGCAAAACAAAACCATCAATTGCAAAATGGCCATCATTCTGTGTCAGATATTGAAGTATCAGGTTCAGCATTCAGGACACATTCAAATGCTCTGGTTGAGCATTCAAAAACAAATCAAAGTAACAAATGTCTTCTAAACTATTGAAAAATGCAAATTGCATTGAAGCGGGCAAGCTGGGAAAATTTATACTAGTAATAATTCTCAGTCACACACAAGTCCTACAAGGAAACTCGTTACAGCTCATTTCAGCCCCCATTTCTTATCCTCTCCAGAGCTGAGTCACTTCCTGTCAACCACGTCTGCCTTTGCATGTTGTTATTTCACGCATAAAATATTGCACTGTATGTGTCATAGTTTTTTTTTTTTCAATTTGCGTGTTGCTCATACTGTACTTGCAGATGTTAACCACTAGGCAAGGATCTGCTCAGCCTCCTCTCAAAGGGTCCAATGCTGCCATTCTGTCAAAACCGCTGGCACACATCTGGTGCATCGCATCAATGTCACGGGGCACTAAGTTAATAACGAAAGCATAATGGGTCTATCATGCAACTCATTTAAATGTAATAGTTAAAGAGTTTTTTTTTATTCAGGCTTAACACATTAATGGGGCAAATCTAAACCCAAACCTTTTTTCCTGAAACGAATACAGTGGGGTTTTTTTTTGTTGTCTACCTTAACAAGTTATCAGGCAATGCTATGCACTTCTTCGTAATGCTATCAGCAGCTGAAAGAATAACAGGCTGCAAGCATATGTCTGCCACTACTTGTGTCTGTACAATTCATCTTTAAAATAATAGAGAGACAAGGACAATAACTTCTGGAGAGAAACCTTCCAGAATTTGGGGAGAAAAAAGACTACATCTTCTTGTAGACAGCAAGCTACTGCATGTGTATGTAACTCCTCAGCCAAATTGACTTAAACCAGACTAGGAAATATTATAAGAGCAACTATACACACATTAACTACAGTTAGTGGGCATGTCTGCAAGAGAGAATAATTAGGCTTTAGCAGGAGAGAATGCTTGGTTTTGCCAAAAAACAGCCAAGTGCTCAGTCTTACTTTGACCTCTCTATGTTGTTTTCCAGATCCTGACGATGTCAAACAGCACAGCAAACCTCTCCTCTGACTGTGCCTCTTCCAGCCCTGTGACTGTGCATGTGGTTGTCTCATACCTTTCCTTCTTCATGTTTCCAGTTGCACTAATACTTAATGCAGTAGCATGCTGGGTGTCTTTGCACCTAAAGTCCACATCTACCTTCATAGTGTATCTGAAAAACCTGGTGGCTGCTGACCTTCTCATGACACTGATGTTCCCATTACAGGCAGCCAGGATGCTTCCGGGTGCAACCATTGAGTTAAGGATTTTCTTCTGCCGTTACGCTGGTGTCATTTTCTACAACTGTTTGTACACAAGCATTGCACTAATGGGTCTCATCAGTTTGGACCGTTTCTTCAAAATTGTGAAACCATTTGGAAAGGTCTTGGGACAAAATAAGAAGTTCAGTGTAATCATGTCCATCTTGGTTTGGGTTGTGTTGTTCGGTAGTACCGTCGTCCCAACTATTGTTCTAACTGACCAGGATCCTGCTTCTATAACAGATGATTTATGTATGTCCTTGAAAACGCCAGCTGGTAGGATCTTTCACCAGTATGTGGTTTTATTCATGGATATTCTTTTCTGGTTTGTCTGCATATTGATTGTTTTCTGCTACATCTGCATTACCCTGAAAGTCCTGCAGTCCTTCAAAAACTCCGGGAGCAACAATAAACAGGGAAAGAAGAGGACCAAGCTACGAGTCTTCCTGATCCTGCTTGTTTTTTGCATATGCTTTGTGCCACTGCACATGATTCGCATTCCTATCACACTAAATGAAGTCTCTGACTCTCCTGTCTGCACCCCAACATGGTTAGCGATAGTCCAGGAATTAGCCACATGGGTCTCTTCCACCAATTCCTGCCTAGACCCTCTTCTTTACGTCTTCCTGTGCAGGGAGTACAGAGACAAACTGGTGAACATGAAGAAAAGCATCGGTGTCAGGTTTCATTCTGGTGACAAAAATTAGATTTCCTGTTTACATATTTATAAACCTTTAACAAGTATGACATAAATTATTGGGCCTTAGAAACAAATCAGGTTGGTGTTTTATTGAAAGGTTATTGGACACTAATAACAAGTTGCATTTGATCTTTAAAGTTTGTATTGCACCACCCTCTAGTGACCCAATAAGGATCAGCATCTATTGAGAGTGAAGGGAACCCTAATAGAAATAAGGTAGAAACATAATAAACAGATTAATAAATGTTATGCAAATTTAAAGTAAGTACAGCGAGATTCTAAACAATCTAAATCTCAGTACATCTAAGTTTAGTTGTTTTTTTTTTTTTAAACTGTGGCTTTAATGCATCCAAAGCTGTATGATGTATCCTAAATATTTATGCAAATATACTATTCAAAAAATGAACACTTCAATCACACATCAGATCTTATATATTCAAGTTGAAAATCTTCACTGAATCATTTGTTGAAAGCAAAACGAGTCAGTGGAAACCAAAATCATCAATTCTGAGGGCTTTGTTATTTGCCTAGTAAAAAATTATATAATTTTTAGTTTTAAACAAGTTTTTGAGAGATTTCTAAAATGTTTGTTTTCTTGTTTTTTATGACAGGTAGTCTAATAAATGTCTTAAACACTGTATACATTCTTTGAATAGGCTCCAGTCCCATGCAGTCCTGAATTGGATAAGAGGAAGAAAATGGATGGATGGATGGATATCCTTTCTTTCAAGTTTTCAACACTATTGAATCCAATTATCATCTATTGTTTTGTTTTTCACTGACTATAGAACAATGACTCAGCTTAATATAAATGTATTTTTGGTGCACAGAATATAATTGTGTCTATGATTGTAAAAGCTAAAACTGCTACTTAGAGCTAACCACAACACTTCTCATAAATCCTTTATCCAAATAAGATAACATTGCTGCAAAAGCGCACTGTCAAGTTGTCAAGATGTAATTCTTTTGTTGGAATTAATTTCTTATTTAGAAACTTTCATAGTCTGGTTGTTTCATTATCTTTAATCATTCTCTAAGGAATAAACATGTATATGCAACAGTGTCCTCTTTGTTATTCAGCACAATACTCCAGTCAGCATAATAAATTTTCCTGACAGCTATTGCATTTCCTTTGTTTAGGAAGACAATAACCTCCAATGAAGGCTGCAGGATTTTGGCTTTAACAACTGATACCATGCTTTTGGTCACTTTGGTCACAAAGATGTATTGCGTTAGTTGCTGCAGTATCAACATTATATTTCTTGCATTAATTGGTGCAATAAACAACCAATCAATGAAAATGCAATCAATCTATTAAAAAAAAACTGGCAAAAACAAACACCAAAAAAAAAACCCAATATATT
Source organism: Andinoacara biseriatus (assembly GCA_015108635.1). Lineage (NCBI taxonomy): Eukaryota > Metazoa > Chordata > Actinopteri > Cichliformes > Cichlidae > Andinoacara > Andinoacara biseriatus. The sequence goes on along the minus strand of VUQJ01027887.1, from coordinate 5,999 downwards.
TCAGAGGAAAGTTTGTTTCTTAAGTCAGCAATAAAAGTCACAACTGTGATGAGTGGTGATGAAGCTCAGAGCTAATGGCACATTAAAAACAGGAACATATATTGTGCTAATAACTCTAAAGATGATGAGTAGCATAAAAAGTGTAGGTGGGTTAGTTCTTTCCTATACACATGCATACAAGTATGTGAAGTCCACGTGAAGGCCCCCCTGATGCCAACGGTTCAGCCCACTGAATCTCAGGTCTAACTACAGTTTACACTCTCAGCTAGATTTATGGCATCTGTTTTGCTCCTGGCAGGGACCAATATGTTTTCCTTGTTTTTGCATATGTCCTGATAAACTGCCAGACTTTCACAGCTGAATCACTGATTTGTTTGCCATGAAAATCAACAGTATTTCTTAAGCACCTGCCATGTCAGTGCATTACACACACTATCTTGTGCTTTAGAAGGACTACTCAAATCATCAACTGTAAGTTATTCTCAAAATGTGCTCTTATTTTTGGTTTACAGTATAGTTTTCAGTTTGATAGCATAATCAAGGGTGACAAAGATAACCACTCAGCTAATTAATTCTCAAGAGTACTAAATATTTAATGGGTGGTGCATGAAAAGTATAGATGTTTCTTCCAATTTTGTGAAATGTGCTCTGCATAGCAAAGTGACACACTTCTCTATGAGAAATTGATGGTTTTCTATAAAAACAAATATCTGCATTTAATCATTTGAACAACCAGTGTATAGCGTATTTCATGAATTATTGTTGCCTTTATCAAAGCAAAGTCTATACAAAGCATGAGTTTTCCTGCCAGGAAATGGGAGTTCATGTTCTGTAGAATATGGATTCTAATATATTTACTTTTTAATTAGCTATAGTTATTAGCTATAACTATTAATTTAAAAGAATATTAAACACCGAATACAGGTAATGAATGATAACATTTTTGTGTAATGGAAAATTGAAAATAAAATAATGACAATAAAACCTATGTAGCAAACAACCCAATAATACACTGCTGCCTTGTTCAGCCTGCAGTTTGGACTCAGATAAGCAACAACAGACAATGGATGACTTGTTGGATCCAGACTTTCAAAGCAACCTGAGTGAGTGGAGAACTCCAAGAAGTCACATTTCTCTCATGAAAGTAATAAAAAATCATACATTTTTGAAAATTAATTGAATATAGTCGAAGGACAATCTATTTATAATACATGTATTACTAATCAGACTATGTAGAAATGATGTTTTATGAAATGGTGGGCATTTAAAACATGTTTTCCTTTTCCTTAGGTGGAGAGATGTCATCAAATCAGTCAGCTCAAAATAATTCAAAGTGTACGAGTTTCACTTACAACCAGAATGTGGTCCCGGCTCTCTACTGTCTGATGTTCCCTATAGCGTTGTTGCTGAATGGCGTAGCAGCCTGGGTGTCCCTGCATCTTAAGTCCACCACCACCTTTGTGGTGTATCTGAAAAATCTGGTAGCTGCTGACGCTATAATGACCTTGATCATTCCAATCAAAACGGCAGCTGACTTGCCGGGCGCATCAGCAGTGTTATTCAAACTTTCATGTCGTTATTTCAGTGTCCTTTTCTACAGTACAATGTACACATGTATCACTTTCTTGGGTTTCATCAGTCTAGACCGTTTCTTCAAGATCATGAGACCCCACGGGAATTTGCTTGGGCAGAATGTGACCTTTGGCAAAGTGGTATCAGGCATAGCCTGGGTATCAATATTTGGAGTCCTAGGTTTACCGAATATAATCTTAACTAATGAATCAGCAGCCAACTCAACACAGCTCATCAGTTGTATGCAACTGAAAGGATCAGCAGGACTTTCATATCATACAAGAACGGTGATTTATGCCAATGTTTTCTTCTGGATTGTCAGTGTGATTATTGTGGTTTGCTATATCTGCATCACAAACAAGGTTATCCAGTCATTTCGAAACTCTGGCAGCAATAACAACCACGGAAAGCAGAAAATCAAACTACGTGTTTTTCTTGTTATTATTGTGCTATTTGTGTCATTCGGACCATACCATATATGCAGGATCCCATACACGTTTAATCAAGTCAACTATTCATCCAGTGATCCCTGCTCGCTTGAATTGGGCAAGTTTGCCAAAGAGGTCACCCTCTGGCTTGCCACCACAAACATCTGCATGGACCCACTTCTCTATGTGTTTCTGTGTAGAGAGTTCAAAGAAAAACTGATGTACATGATGAAAAATGTTTCCATCTCACTTAAAGTGGCTTCAGCAGCAGTCAAAGCAGAAACCACTTCACCACAGACTAAATTCTGATCGAGGTAGTGAAATATTATGCCATGATCTGATCCGCTCAGATGTTACTGCTTTTGTGGACTTAATTTTTCTTGTATTTATTAACATTTAACTGCATTATTTACTACATTTACTCTTTCAAATCATTTAAAAATGATCAGTGCATTGCTCTAAACAGTTTAAAAAACATTAACATAAAAGAAAACAGAGAGGGTGACATTGTCATACTGGTTTTATGTCAGCAGAGTATCTCTGGAGATTCAGTCAGAAGGCAAACAGAGCTGTGACACAATGAAATTATCATGCAAAACACACGAAGTTAAAACTAGTTATCTGCTTTTCACACAGGCGTTCTGTAATGAATGTGGTTATAGTCAAAAGAGGTCACGGCTTTAAATGCAAATTTGCAAAGAGTTTATGAGAGTCATCAATTTATGGCATGAAATTAATGATTTACTGTGATGTGTGCAACAAGTTTATGTCCTCCTGCACTGCTTTCTAATCATTTGGCACCTATTATTCTGCTAAATGTTGTATTTTTACTAGAAACTATTAGACCATTTATGTGTGTACAGTCAAACTGTGCTAACTGAGCTTTTAATTGTATTTTTTATTTATTTTTTATTTTTTTGTGTGTGTGCCAGATTGATTGTTCATGGGCTTATATTGGGTTTATCTGTCATGATATGTATCTGTATCTGTGATGTGTGTTTAAAATTAAAAAAAAAAAAAAATGAGGTTAACTTAAACTTAAGTGACAGCATAATTTGGGGACTTGTAGTAAACACATGCATGCTGTTTCACAATTTGCTTTGCATCCGTCATAATTCCTGGCTCAAATCCAGGCAAAACCCCACAGGAAGTTATTTTGCAATGTTCTCAGAATGTCCTATTTTTAACAAGAAAGTGAGAGTGGAAGAGAATGTTAAATCAGTCATTTGTTGTTTGTTAGTGTTGTAGCATAACGCTATTTACTGAAAATACACACTATTACAGACAGAAGTGGTTTGAAATAATATAACATTTTCCCAACTTACTGCTTTAACTAACATCCTTCATTGAAGAACTTGCTACTCTAAGGGCAAATCATTTTAACAGAAGTTAGTAAGGGCAGCATGCATGCTTTGCATGTTATTGTTGCCCACTAAAACCACAGCTGGTAGAGACTCATGAGACGAGACAAGTAGCAAACATTAGTTGCGAAGTGGAGTGGAGGAGCAGCAGGGTGCAAGAGGTCTGTTAATTTGTGTCAGCAAATGAGTCTGTGGCTTTGGTGTTCGCCTGTCAACAACTACTAAGACTGACGCAAGCTAGCGGAGGCAGAGGGACTGGCACGGAGTAGAGCAAGCCTCTCAGCAGACAATTGGAACAGGAAGCAAGGAAGGAAAGGGTCTTTCACCCGGAGGAAGACTGGCAAACTCATTGGGATTGTGACAAGACAGCCACACATTAGCTCCAGGGACCACCCATTGTAAGAGCATCAAACACACACACACACACACTTAAAAAGAGAGTGAGAAGGGGAGGAAACACTGAGAAAGACATAAAGATTCAAACCTCAGGCCAGAACCAGTATTCCTGGACTGATCAAAGAACTAAAGTAACAGCAAGAGGTTTTCAGTTTTCTTTTTTCTTTTCTTCCTGTGGCTAAGAAGGAGAAAGGGGAATTAAATATTTCACTTCTTCCTTTTTGTGAAAATTTGTATTTTCCACATTTTGTACATTCCATTTCTCATTATTTTTCTCAGGACCCAAAGACACAGACGATAAAGGCACAAAAAAGAAGGTAAGACTCAATTATTGGCTTTAAAAGTACATCTTCTAGATAAATTACTAAAACTAAAACTGGGCACGAACACTTGATTTGTGTGACAACGGTAAATTGCAGGAAATCTAATTAACATTTGTATGCCCACTAAACCAGACAAAAGGTTGAAAGCAGTGTATATTAGTTGCCGTAGTCCATGCTCATGACCTCAGTGCTGTTCTACAACGAAGTTGTTAAGGCTTTAAGATCTAAAGGACGAGAATGCAGAGGGGAGTGCAGAATAGACAGAAGGACGAGCTGTGTGTTTAAAGTATATATATTAAATCTGTCTATATTATGACTACTACAGATCACAATATGAACAACACCCTGTCCAACAACACCTCCATCAAGTGTGTTCGGGATACCAGCATAACAGCTGTGGTTTTCCCCTGCCTATACAGTGTCCTTTTTATAGCCGCTCTGATACTGAATTCCCTCGCTGCATGGATCTTCTTCAGCATCCCAAGCACTTCAACATTTCTGGTCTTTCTAAAAAATGTGGTAGGACTCTAAGGATTTACTCATTTGTTTGCCATTGCCGTAAGTAAGGAAATGACAAAAGCAACGCTAAAATGACAAACTTATGCTCCTTCAACAACAGGTGGTGGCTGACTTGCTCATGACTCTGACCATCCCTCTAAAAATCTTAACGGATGCAGGTGTGGGTTCCTGGCAGCTACGCGCCTTCCACTGCAGATACTCTGCGGTTCTCTTCTACATCACCATGTACATCAGCATCCTCCTGCTGGGCCTCATTAGTTTGGACCGTTACCTGAAGATTGTCAAGCCCTTTGGGAAGTGTGTCCTGCAGCGCGTCCGTGTTGGTCAGATACTAAGTGCAGCTGTTTGGGTGGTGATGTTATCTTTAGCACTACCCAATGTTATTTTAAGTGACAAGCTGCCGCGGCCATCTGGGACCAGACTGAAGTGCACGTCCATGAAGAGCAAAGCTGGTCTACTGTGGCATGAAGGTTTCAACTACTTCTGTCAGGTAGCTATGAATTAAAGAGATACTTTGCCATTTAAAAAAATATTCTTATTCAACCTCCTACCATTTGGGATATGATTTCAAACTAGCTCTTCCCCTTTAAAATGTTTCACACTGATGACACTGGTTACAATTTTCTCATCTTACTCATAGGAAAGTGTGTAAGCAATTTTCACAAAAAGAACTACTGCTATTAATATATCTGCAGTGCAAAATCAGCTAATTTATACAGAATATACTATGCACTCCATAATTATTAGAATGTCACTGCTACAACTGATCTAACTTAATTGGAGAAAGACGGTGAGATGTTTTGTTTTGTTTTTTCTAGGTCATTTTCTGGGGGACTCTTGCTTTGTTGGTGGTTTGCTACACATTCATCAGCAGGAAGGTTTATGAGTCATACAAAGCCTCAAAGAGCAGATCTCAGGGTGCTAGTCGCAAGACCAAGGCAAAGGTCTTTGTTGTAGTGGGTGTGTTTTTCATCTGCTTTGCCCCATTTCACTTCGTCCGGGTCCCCTACACCCTGACCCAAACCCGCAGCACAACAAGCGACTGCAAGGCCCAGAATGCGTTCTACATTGCCAAGGAGACCACCCTGTGGCTTTCAGCCACTAATGTATGCCTGGACCCGCTTATCTACGTGTTTCTGTGCAAGGTGTTTCGGAGAAGACTGACAGCGGCACTCTGCATTAAGTCACTCAACAAAGGTATTGAATCTCCATCATCAACACAACTGGAGATGTCACAAACAGCCTTCAGTAAAAGGATGTCACACAACGGCATACTGGAAAGTACTGAACTCTCTACATTGGGACACAAATAATAACCTTAAGAGTCAAGCAAAGATGAGCTTGAAAGACTTTATTTTGTATACAGTAATTCATTTTAACAACAAGGTTGTAAAAATCTA
>VUQJ01027878.1:13268-32452 GCA_015108635.1 Andinoacara biseriatus | reverse complement strand
TCACATAGCTGAGTAAAAAAGATCAAATCTGCTTGTATTATGATGTTCCCCAATTACACTCAAATAAACATAGCAGCAAGTGTGGAAAATTGACAGCATTTATAATGCATCCATGAGCCACACAAGACAGAAGCTTTACTCAATTGTATAATGTTGTAAGGAGCTAAATCAAATAGAAGCATGTATCAAATAAGATTTATTGGTCTGGTACTTCTCTAGAGGTAAAGATGCTGATGAAAATGATCGTTATAAGGCAAGGGGAAGGAGGTCATCACTGGAGAATACCACTATGTTACGATTTCAAGGGTCAGGGAACGAGGAAGGGTCAAAGATACAGTAACAAGGTCATGGTGGAAGAAAAACAGATCAATGCTTTTATGTGAAAACATCTGTGGCCTTTTTTTTGTGTGTGTAAGTGATGGATTTCACAGATGTTAAAAACAGTGGGTTTATTCTGGTTTTATCACAAAATCTATGTTTAACTAAAAACACCTTCTTTATAAAGCTGCCAACCAATCCTGTAGGCCTGTATCAGTGCTTTAATGCTAAGCCTGCTTTCATTTAAATCAAATGAATCAAAGGTCATTTCAGTAAGCTCTCTAGAGTTCCTCGAAATGTAAATCCTAACAAAGTCATGACCAGTCAAGATTTCTTTGACCCTTTTCTAAATAACTGCTTAAAATACTCACGTCAACAACTGTATGTGACCGCACAGTCTCAGACTATGTAAGCATAGAGACAGAAAAGTAGCCGCAACCGTAGTGGCAGCTAATGGGAATCCTCATAAAGAACAAAGGAGGTGTCCCAGCACCCAATTCACTCCAGTTTAGGTCTTGAACTACTTTAGTTCAGTCTTAAGTGTGGGTCAGCTTCACAGGCACATTTAAAAATGCTGATTACTCTAAAAGTGAACACTGATTGCCAATTTCCTTTGTTTGATTATCTCAGCGAGAAACACTAAACTAATCAGTAAACTGGAACCTGGAACAGAAGTTATGTAAACCCCACAGGGAAATTCCTTTTTAAGAGTTGTTCATGATTGTGGAATGTGTGCATTTAAATTAAAGATCTGGAAAAACTAAACTCAAACTAAATCAAAAAATATATATATTTATCACGAGGAATTTCACGAGTGGACAGTCACAGGAAGGAAGCACCTCCTTTGACGTCCAGTGGAGCATTTACTCATTCTTAGTCTGGCATGCAGAACAGTGTGGAGGGTGGGATATATTTTCTGTTTTGAAGAGAAATTTTGACAATATTGGCCTCTCTGCAACAAGGGAGACTTATAAGTTTGAATGCCTAAAAACTTCTAAACCATCCTCAGCACTGTGCCACATCCATCGAAGGACCGGGAGCTCGGCAAGAAAGCGAGTTTCGTTTTATCCCAGGTATCTGCACTCCTGTACCATTTCCACCACCTCTCCTATAGTATACAGAGGACCACTCAGAGTCCTGCATCTCTTCAAGGCTACTGTTATTTCCTTTCTTTATGTTAAGCTGAAGATGGATCAGTTCACATCAGACTACAAAACTGTCCACCACCTTCTGGTACAGATGCAGAGAACTTGCCAGAATTCTGAAATTTAAAGCAGAAACTAATGAGTGACTCATACAGCAATAAAAATCCACATTAGATGTAATGTGATACAAAAAGTGCATCAAAACATGATTCATTTAGTTGGAAAATGACTCATTTGTAAATAAATAAATAAATAAATAAATAAAATTTGGTGATTTAAGATGTTTTTAAAAGTGCCGCAACAGGCAGAACAAAAAATAAATAAAAAAAATAAATGTTTGAATCTGTGCGGTGAAATCAGTCTGTTGTGCCATTTTGTGGTTAAGTTAAAGTCCAGCGATCAGAGTGGCCCGTGCGCTTGTATAACAGGCGATATTTTCCTGTAGAAAACAAACAGCCAGTGTTTGCCCAGAGATAGGAGCAGCTGCCGCACACCTGCCTATGGCTCACCTCTTCTCCTCTCTGAACAAGTGTAGATCTTTTGTTGCAACAAACAGGCAGATGATGGGTGCATTTACATTCACGTAGGGTGTAGCTTTCAGCACCCATTTAATTACCCACACGCCCTTGACATATGAAGTGCAACGAGACCAGCCCTTTTCTTCTATAAATATCAGGAGAAACCCCTGCTTTAGTGACCATACGTGCTGAGTAGAGGATGCAATGTGGACATATGTAAGGTCTGTGAGAACAGCATGATAGTGAGTGTGGGACTGAAAACAGCAGCATGTGTAACTGAAAAATAATCAGAGGACGTATACCACCTTAAACTACTCTGCAGAAAAGTGCTCCCCTGGGTGATTATGTAGGCCTGTAGTTTATTGCAGGTATGAAATAGAAGTGATCCATTCACATCAAAATTAACACCATTTTTTTAACAACTCAGATGCACTCAAAGACTGTGATGACAATGTGAGTTTATCACCTTATATTTCCCCAGTAAACCCCAGTGAAAGCACTGATAGTGACCTCTGTTCTTGAAGCCCAAAAAAGCAAATTCAGAAATTCCACACAATAGCCTATATTTATTCAAGCATTACATCTGACATACTGGCTCCACGGTGAGATTTGCACACTCCTGAACTATGAGGGACACTTTAAATATAGACTGCATGGGAGGACAGTGTTAGTACAGTTGGGCTGTGGGATTGTGGACAGGATTATAATATTATGATATATAGCTGTATTCATTTGACTCTACGTTTCATTGTTGTCATGCCACGCATAACCAGCGCACAATGCAAGTATCACTTTCTGCTGTGTGGCACAGTGCTGGCATTGTGTTCGTGCCCTTTCAGATACGTCTTGGAAAAAGCCTTTTAAAAAAAAATCACTCAGGATCCAAAATGCTGCAATTCAGCTTTACACTTGAGCAGCCCTGTGTATCTGTCAGTTGCAATCTAGACTTCAGGTCCACTGGCTCTGTTTGTGGCAGCCCAAAAACACTCCTTTCCTCCCTGTATTTCTCGTCACCTTGGCCAGCTTTGCAGATAGTTATAGATTTAGTGAATTTAAAGTGCTCGCCAAGGCAAATGTATTTTAATTCCTTCTGTGCTAAATGGGCTTTCTGGCAGACAGGAGAGTAAGAGATGAACATAAAAACGAAAACACTAAAACGAATGCTGTCAGAATAATTTATGATACTAGGGATAAATGGGTTTAAGATAAGAAGCGCACATTAAAGCCCTCCTCTGGATTATTAGTTATGACCAGAGAATTTTTTTTAAATGTGCAACATTTAAAGATTAGTTCGCAACTTCATAATGCGCTCCTTTACCTTTCCAGTGACAGGAAAACTGATGAACCTTACCTTCCAGCAGAAGCAGCAGCAGCAGCGCAATGTTGTTTCCCCGAGAGAAACCACAACTTGACCCCATATTCGCGAACCATAGGTGAAAGTTTCTGAATGAAAACACGATCCAAAAAGTTCCTCTAGGAAAAAAAAAATAGGAACAAAACCGATAAAAATATATAGAGGTGGGGGTATAAACCAGTGCGCGTTCTGCGTCCAGCTGAAGTCCTCAGTGTCCCATACTATAGACGGGCTGCTGTGAGAGGCTACAGTGGCTGCTGCTGCTGGGCTGACTGGCTGCTCTGGTACGGGGGAGGGGGGGCTGTCACTGATTCACTGCTCACTGCCCCGCTGCTTCCGCAGCAGCTGAGCGGCATAGCATCTACAGGAAATTTAAGAGCATAATTTAACAGCAGGTCAGTCATCTCATTAAGGCTCTGCGGGGGGTGGGGGTGGGGTGTAATTATTAACAATTATGATTAGGTGCGTAATGGTTCACTTTAAAGGTACAGGCGCTGTTTTAAAGGTGGGGATCAGGTGTGCTTGTTTTAATCATTGGTTCATTATAACGGGCGACTGATAACTGCAATTATGCATTTTATTTTTTTTAATAATCTTAAAGTAACTTGAATGAATTCACTTATTTAATTCAGTTTAATAAAAAAAAAACGTACTTTGAGATTTGTTCCGGTTGGTAAACTCCTGCCAATGAAGTGATAGGAGTATTTTTTTTTCTTTTAGCTGAAGACATTTGATTGCATTCAAAATGCTCCATATGGATAGTAAAAACTTCACAGCTGAGTAGAAGTCCTCTGCAGTCTATGAATTCAAGTCCCAGAACCAAATCATGAAGTTAAACTCTGTGGGACCTTTTCCCTCTCGGGTCTGAATGTGTGTCAGAGGCTGAGGGGTGTGTTAAAGTGCGGGATCGCTGTGTGACTGAACAGTGTGGAGATAGTGTGGAGTGATGCATTGCTGCAGCCTCGGGCCAGGACACCAGTCACTCACTCAGCAGTAGCTTTCCAATCAATGTCTCTGCATGGCGCAAAAACACTAAGGCTCACTGGGCTGCAGAAGATAAAGAGGGGTTTCTCAGAAGCTTCCCCAACTCTCACCAACTGGGAGAAAACATTAACTCCTCCTTAGTGTACTTACATTTTTTTATACCTCTTTTAACGCCTCTTTCAATCTCTTGGCATCAAGAGAACTTTAAAAACGGCATGCCCTAAAATTCGTGATTACAGCAGAGTTACTTTCTTACATCTTAGCTGACTCTGAACTGTTGTTTAAAAAAGCCAGACTGAGTATTAATAATCTATTTTAGTGTTCTAGTACAATGTTTATCTATACACAGTGAAGTACTATTGTAAAGCTCTATCAACTTTAAATATAACTTTAATCAGTTTCTTTAGTTTTTGGGATAACTCCAAGATATTTGCGTTTGTATTTGGTATTAATATGCATATAATAAATGGCACGTTAAGCAGTGCATTCAAATGTAAGGGTACTTGCTGTATCAAGGGAGATTATGTGATATAAGAAGCCAAGAAGTCTGCCTGAGCACACTCTATCTGGGATAGTGTTTCCATATGACAGACTATAGGTATCCTGAGACATATGCTCAATGAGAATCAATAAAGAGAAGGAAACAGAGTGGTGTGGACATGGTATCTGCTACCACAATGAGCCTTTTTGACAATGCTACAGTGACGAGTTTAAAACTCTGTAGCGTGGACTCAGTAGACTAAAATATAAGCAGACTCCATTCTTATTTTGACCCTTTGGAACTTTATTAACAGCAGCTTGTGATATGTAATAGGTTTTAACCTCCTTGTGATGTTACTCAAAATGAGTCAGCTAAATGCTTCTATTAAAACGCAAAGCTTTCTCATCGCATGCAAAAAACAAAAAATATCTTTAGACCTGTGTGGTGAGTGTGTATCGATTTAATTTTCATCTCTCGACCAATCAGCGGTGCATTTCCATTGCTGGCACAGTAGTTTGGAAAGCAATTAAGGATTTTAGTTCAGGAAGGCTGGATGCTTCTACTGGGATTCAAATAACTTCTGCTCATAAGACAATTACCAAAAGCCCTACACTATATTACACAATGCTATCGCTGCTTCTGGGGAGTGCGTAATAGGATTTCACTCGGGAAGAAGAGCTTGATGCCGTTTCATTTCATTAACTAGATGGTCATTTCATGATGTGCACCACCTGACCTGATGCTCAGGGACACTGACCTGAGTGTGTTCAATAATGGTACATACATTGTACATGTAAATCACTCAACTTCACCATGAGTCATGAGGAAATACTCTAATCTATGACCGAGAATAAACCCCATTTTGGTAAGTAAGAAGCTCTGAGTGTTAAATATGCAAACTAGAACACATGCAAAAGGCTCGGGGTCTTTGAGAGGGGCTCATCGGATGAAATGGATTTGTGTGGTTTCTCTGATTTTTCTAATAAAATAAGTGCACAAGGTGCTGGCTCAATTAACGACACCCCTCTGCGCACATCTTGACCCCTAATATAGCACTGTGACTTGGACAGCAGATGGTTCACACACAGACATGTATACACAAATGCAGGAGGAGTGGCCATGGCAACAGACTCATAATGGTTGTCCTGGTGTGTAATGGAATCACTTGGCCTAATTTGTTGAGTACCACCTCAGTATATTTAATTTAATCAGTCTATTCTGAGCATAAAACAAGTGTCATCAAATGAATCCTTAGCTGCCCACACTGACAGCTCATCAGACATGTTCTTTAGAAACAGGACAGTGGTTTCAGGGATTAGCATTTTCACACTTTTCACACTGCTGCAGCTTACTTTTGATAAAAACATGTATGTGGGAAGTTTTCATCTATGAAAGGTAAACTAAACTAATTAAGTCAAGAACAGTAGATCATTAAAAAAAAAAACTCCCACAATTGCTCTGCTAATCTTTAAAAGCATTACTGGTAAATTCTAAAGAAAAACACGATTTCTCTTTTTCTGTCTCATGCATAGACAAACTGTTACAATGCTAGAAGCTCATATTATATAAACTTAGCACAAAAAGTAAGAAACTTTGTGTTTGGTCAATTATTTCTTTGTTGTAACAGTGCTTCTTGGCAATAAATCTTATACTGTTGGAAAGCCTGTTTAGTTCCTGTTAAATGGAGTCATATTTGTAAGGAAAATGCATTTGTGGGTTGAGCAGCAGAGTTGAGTATGTGGGTTGCACGCATGAAAAACCAAACGGCTTATTCTGCTGTTTGGCATTGGAAACAGGCTTTCCAACAGCGTTAGATTTATTGACAAGAAGCATTGTTACAACAAAGAAATAATCAACCAAACTCAAATTTCCCTACTTTTAGTGTGAAGTTTATCACCAAAGTTTAAATTAATGGTCAACATATGTACATGTAATCCCTGTGCCAACAGCTCAGGCTTCAGACTGCTCTAAACACTGAACATCTGATAGTTTTTTTCCATTATCAGCTCTACATGGTATCAGAGAGACCAGATAATCTTAATATCATCTCAGGCTCTGGCTGTCAGCACAGAAGCTCCACCCACAAACTGTTCAAACCTACTATTTACAAGAGGCAGCCAATAAGAAGAAAGCTGACGAGAGGAATGACTGCAGCATAAATAAGGATTATAATTACTTTAGTAAAGTCCATGAATAAAAAATAGGAAGTTGAAAATGAGCTCAATAGGCCACCTTCAAATGAAAACATAAGATAATACGATCTATAGAAGAGGTATGGATTCTCCTGCTTATATTTTGAGGAAGAATTTCTTCCTGAAGAGCAGGTAGGCGATGAGCACCCACAGCGCAGTCCCCCACAGGCTTTGAAAGAGCCACTCCCAGTGGCTCTCCTGGAAGCGCATTTCCCAGCTGAAAGGGAAGTAGAAGCCCAGGAGAGAGTGGCCAACATACACAAAGATGGAGTTCATCCCTTTGGAGGAAGGGGGGGAAAAAAAAAGACAAGTTACTGAACAGGATTCCTATAATTTAAAGGATTTTTCCCTACTTTCCATAATAGCTGAATGAATTAAGTTATTTGCAACAAGTAAAGGTTTTATTGAGGGTATGGTTTTTAAAAAGCCTTCCAAATAAGCTCACATTTTCCATTAATCAGTTTGAACTCTTCTCTGGGAGCCTGGCCAAGATAAAAAAAATAAAATAAAAAAACTGGAAGAAAAGACTGAGGACCACAAGACCAAAACCTAGACTACAACCCCTACGAAGGAATCAAACACTTTCAGGACACTTGTTATATTACAATAATAAATAATGCTTGTTGCTGCATGAACAGGTAATGAGCCGTCAGATATCATTTTCACTGTGGTCAATATTTTAAATTATGTTCCAGTGTTTCTACGGTTTTTATTCCAACTAAATGCACCATTATGATACAGCCTGTCAGTACAAGAACAAACAGTACCTGGGTATATGAATGGCTGTCCACCCCACCAGCCCTTGATATCGATGACAAAGAACATGCCTCCCAGCAGCAGGAACGAGAAACAGCCCGTACACAAGATATAGGACAGTGACCTGAAGAAAGAGACCATCAGCAACACTTTACAGCAACATTTTACTCGGCACATTTTGGGCATCACTAAAATGTTAGCAGAATGGTGTGAACAAGGGTGTAAACACACTTAGTCCATCAATCCTCTGCTGCAGATAAATAACGCCCAGAGTCTGTCCAACAAACTGTGGGGCAGTTTGCTGGATTTGTCTATAGCATCGGCATCCGGATCCTTGGCATGTGCTTCATGGAGCTGTGCCAGCCAGCTATGTCTCTGTCTCTTCCTAAGTGCAAGAATGCTTAATGAAATATTATCTTATGTAAAATGGCTGCTTTATAGAACCTCCCTGCATTTTTTTTTAATCTCAGCTGAACTAGAGCCAAAAAGAACTCAGCCTGGAGTTAATTACTTCTAGACATCCAGGCAAGGATTTGTACCCAGGAGCTCAATAACCTGTGCATGATGAACTGCCTATAAAAGCCAGGTAGGTAATGGCAATTGATGCCCCATGTGGAACATCCTGAGGAATTTGCTTACACATCACAGATGAAATGGCGTTCTTCCTGCTACAACATTTAAATGATTCACATCATATAAAAAGGGAACGTGAGTGTGGAAACAAATGAACGGGTCATAAAGTAACCGACGTGTGAGGTGGTAATTGTGCCATATTTCATGCAAAATCATTACAAACATTTACCGAAGTGCTGTGCCTTGCTTTTCCAAAAAGGATTCTAATAGTTTGGGAGCAGTTAGACTGCGTTGTGGTTATACAGTTACATTTCCCAGAGCCTGATCTCTTTCCATCACGCGGAGCTGGTAAAACGTGTAGTGAGTGCTTCTGGGGAGGATGAAGCATTCTTCATTTTGCCGGCCGTAAGGAAGAGTGATCATGTTGGGAGGATGTATAACGGCTCCACCTCACACTCCCAACAGCCCAGGTGATTATTTACAGTCGTAGCTGTCGTTAGAGGTAAGTAAACGCGTGTTTTAGCAGCCCTGATTTGTGTCTGTTGGAAAACCCATCCTTTTTTTTGTGAGGAAAAGTGGCTGGATTTAGAGGGTCAGGAAGCACTTACCAAAGGTTTTTATTGACAGGTATAAATCCTCCGTCTCGTGTGCACTTAGAAAGGATGGCTGCAGAGATTCCCTGAGGGTGGAAATGAAACAGATTTCAAATCGATGGAGGGCGATAAAGCAATCTGCATTGGGCTGCTAAAAACGTGGGGCAACAGAATCAAGCGAGTCCGGCAGATCGTCTGACAATCTGAGTTCTGCACACGCAACACTGGACTGAAAACACAACAAAACAAAGAGCTGAAAGACGTTAAAATGTGCATTCATCACTGCAATAACACACGACTGAGAGGCATCTACAAAGTCCAACACACTGAGATCCAAATGCCTCCATGTTCCTATTTACTTATGATAATCTGCTTGACTCTGGAGTAAGAGCTTTTCTACTCTTATCTATCCCCCTCTGCATGTGATTTAGATACATGAAGAAAGAGTCTGTGCTGCACAGAGAAGCCCAGGACAGCGGATCAGAATCCAAACATGCTCGTTAGGTGGGTATCCATCATGTGTATAGATGACAGAATCGATGGTGTGGAAATAGCCTAGCTGGGGCTGGATTGAGTCTCCAGGCTATCCAGGCAGCAGGATGTGGGATGGGGCTGGTATGTGGGGCAATCGCTCAATTTCAATCTCTCACTTCTGGAGCCTGATCGTTGGACTTTAATTAACAGGGCCTGTTGTTTATTATGAGGAAGATGCATGGCTGCCTCTGAATATCAGTCTGCCACATAGATCACAAAACAGTGAACTGTGGCCTGTTTACTGTATCAACACTTTCTGGCTCTCCTGTGCTTAACACCAGCCCTGTGGTTGGGTGCGTGCAGTAATAAGTTTTCTCCTCCACCGAGGAAACCGGCTAATGTCAAGAGCACATGTCTGAAACAAAAAGGCGGCTCGGCCCTGCTTCCTGCCACCCCCTTCGAGCCAAAATCATATTAGAAAAGTCAATATGAAGAGCAGGCCAATCGCTAAAACTAATTTTGCTTTCTGTGTTGGTAAGAAATACAACCAAACATAGACTTAACAACTGAGATTAAAGAAATCAAATCAAATATACACGTGCATAAATCGTGGAAAAAATATATGCTGCGTTCATTCTTTATTCCTGGTCTGTGTCTGTTCCTAAAATCAATAAAAACGGTCTGCTCTCACTGCCAGCTGATGCAATGTGAGAAAATCCATTCTATTGCAATTTTCTATTTCAGTTTACCAGGATTTAAGTCCCTCTATTGATCCACCCACTAAATACTGTAAGATCCAGAATATCTCACCTCTAACATCATAATCTTGAGGAGCATCCACAGCATCTATCAGCTGGTGAACCACGAGACACGGTGGAAAAACCATGCAGTCGGTTTATTTATGACTGCATGGGCTCCTTTGTCACTGTGTGCCTCTGGGAGAAGCTAAATGGATCTAATTTATGTCGCCTCCCTCCAGCCACTCACTGCACAATGATAGTCAATAAGATTCAACACCTGGAGCCATAATGAAGGTTCGTCATTTAAGAAGTGAAGCTAATGACATTAAAGTCTCACAACAGAATTTCAATTGATTCTCATATACGAGCAGGACTTTATCGCTGTTTCTTACATGGAGGTTTTTTCCTTTCCTGGTTTCTTTCTGGAAAATATGGGCTGGATGGAAAAACACTGCCGTTATGGATCTTTAAACCCCATTGAGATACTGTTTTGGATACACTAGACTGCAAAAATAAATGTATTTGACTTGAAAAACATTGTGAGATCATATTTATTGTGATGATAAATTAAATATATGATTTTCTTAAATCAAAAAACTTCAATGTGGTTTCAACACATGGGTCAAATAAATAAACATCAACCAGTCATGCACATACTACTCTGAAGGAACCTGATACCCAAAGCTGCACACAAAGGCACATAAATATACTGGAACTACCTAACTTAAGACAAGCCTATCCCTGCTTCTGTGTGCTTTTTCTTCTCTGACTGAGTCTCCACAGTTTTTCCATCCTGCACAGTTTGATTTCAAGGACTGTGCAATGAAGCCAGCTCTTCCAGCTCCATCATCGCTCCAGGTCACAGGGCCGGCAGTTCAGGATGTCTGCCTCCGCAGCACGCAGGCTCCTCCAAACCCCGTTTCATAAACGAGCTACGTCTCTGTGGCATCACAGTTCGTCCACATAAAAACAGTGGCAAGCGCAGTCGAGCGGAGACTAGCCCTTCCATGTATCTGTCAGTCTTGTAAGAGCAGACTAGCAGCCTCCCGTCACAGGTTTAGAAATGCAAAACAAGCCATCTCCTATAACACTTGGCTTTTCCCTGAGGGACACATTCCCCCTCTAAATGAAATGGAAGACAGCTTGGCTCTTTTTGTGTTTTGAGACCACCCAGAATGGGCATAAATCTCAAACAAGTATGACCTTAAAAGCTTTTCAGATGGGCTTTACTTTTTATTCTAGATTGAATGCAAATTAATTTTTTTTTTCTCAAAACTTCCATGTGTGTTGGTCTGCTTGTTGAAACTTTGCTTCCTAAACTGATCGTACTCTCAGATGCTTTTATGCTTGCATTATACTGTAAGTAATATGCATAACTCCAATCCAAAGCCACATGTAAAGCACAGAGAGGCAATGAGAGACAGTGTGTATCCCCCTGAGGGGCAGGATACCCATGTCTGCCCGGAAACACAGCCTCACATGGATGTTGTTTAATTGTACTGAGATCACACACATGTCCTCTGCTAAGTCCTGCTAATGAATGACTTCAGCAGCTACGGTATGACTAATACCCAAGTGGATGGAAAACACGCTGCAGAATATACCTGCAAGGTGAAGTAAAACACTGCGCCCATAAAAGTGCTCAGGTCTGAGTGAATCACAGGAGGACACAGGAGTTATTGGGTGTCTCGGTTTTAAATTAATGACTGACTTTTATACTCATTTCCAGGTGCATTTAAAACCTTCACGTACCAGGATGATGCTCCACACTAGGAATCGACTCAGGATGTGGAGATTTATCTTTTTGTAGAAAATTATAATTTTCCCCGCCTGTGAAAAAAAAAAGGTACAATTAAGTACTGACTCCACAGCCTATTCACTCATCTTTTTAATGAGAAATACCACATAAATATTAACACCCAGTGCGTCCGTGTATTTGCCCTTGAGTAACCAAATAGTCCTGGGATGTGGCTGTCGATGCCACGTCCCTGACATGGCGGTCACATTTCTCCCATCTCGTCGAACCAGATGTGGTGTGTTAGTCATCCGCACCCTCTGATTAATTTGGTGATGATGAATATGTTTCAGCTGAGAACATTAGCATGGACCAACACAGAGGAGGCCAACGGACACCTGGCGTGTTGTCTAAGACTCGCTGACTGAAGGGCTCAGAGCTAACCGCCCACTGGGAATTGAGCAATGTAGCGACTTTTTCATGTTACCTTCCCACAACCCAAATGGTTATAAGTGACGCTGTCACCATAAGAGACTCAGGTCTGACGAACTAAAGCACCTTCCTACTTTCTGACAACATTTTTACCGTAAAGGAGAGCAGCTGTGCATTTACAGTGAGACAGGAAAACGTCTGTCACATAATCTTTACTTTAACTGTGGTCCCACTGCAGGCCTTATTAGCATTGAAGAGCATCGCTAACTGTCTGCGTAATGAAGTCATTAAAACTTTAAACTTTCAATCTAATCATAATGTCAAACTGAGTATTTTAAAGTCACATCTTTAAAAGGTTCTGATCATTTCCTGTCTCTTAACAGAGCAGATATTTTCAATCTGTTTTCTGTTTTTGACAGGAAAGCCTCGGGTTGTACGCTTATTTGAATAAAAAAAAGCTGCTCCTCTAAGCAAAATCAAATAAAGTATTGTAGTATTTTGTTGTGTACTTTGAGTGTTCTTACAAATCTTTTATTTAGAATGAAATATAGTTGAAAGACACATTTTTGATTAATCAGAGTTTCTCAATTGGTGTGAATATGAATGTAAGTGGTTCTCTGTCTCTGTGTTAGCCCTGTGATACTGGGGGAAAGATGGGTTACAATCTAAATAGGTCACCACTCTGACAGCTGGGGAAGACTCCAGTACCACAATAACCACCAGCAAGGGCCTCCCATGGAGGCACACTTCCAAAAACTGCTGTAACTGAAGATAGTTTCACTGTATCAACAGATGCAAGAGCAAAAGACAAAACATAGAATCAAGCTCCAGAAACACTATAAGAGCTGATTCAAGATCAAAAATATTTTTTTAATTCTGAAAATCAAGGACAGATTGTTTGTTCACACTAAAGGATGGGACCATTTGGATTGTTAACTTTGCACAGTTTAAAAACTGGAAATCATGACTGCGTATGTGACAGGTAACTTTAGCTAAATTAATGGTGAACAGGTATAGTTTTTGCCCAAATATTGGGCATAAACAACTTAAAAACATGGATCCTGCACTGTATCAACAGTTCAGGCTGGTGATGGTGCTGTAAGGCTGCGGGCAAAATTTTCTTGGCACATTCATTACCGGCTAAGCATTCTTCTTCACAATCAACCTGAGTATTGTTGCTGATTGGTCCATCTCTTTGTGACCACAGTGTACATACAGTATCTGCTGATGGCTACACACGGAACATCATAAAGCTTTTTTGAACATGGCAGCGAGCTCACTGTACTAAAATGATCGATTGGTTTAAAGCAGTTCTGAAGGGAAAAGGAGGTTCAACCTAGGTGTAGCCAATGAAGTGGCCAGTGATACAGGATCTCAACTTTTTTTGAAAACAAGTTGTACCACTCATTAAATCATACAGGAATAACTTGGTTCTTACTTGCATCCCTAGAAACCCAATGACAATGGAGTTGATGGTACCCAGAATCCCCTCTGGGTCAAAGGGCTGTGTGGTGTGATACAGTTCCTGAAAAAGGCAAAACACGAAGACCGAAGTTTATAACTTCACCTACATGGGTTTGCAAGAGAAAGATTTTATGGCAATATATGAGGACGATCCCTACTTTGCATGTGGGGTATCTGTACATGTTATCACCAAACATCCACCTATCGATGTACCCCGCTGCGCCTCCTGTGCAGTTTGGGTAAAGCCCGTTATCACCAATTCCACCGGCTCCTAAATACCCTCTGTTATCAAACAAGAGCATAGGTGCTGTAACTATTATTAACAGAATAAGAATAAAAATAGAAAACAATGTTTAAAAATATGAAAATACAATACACAGATGTTGCAGAGGACACTCAGTGTTCTAATGGTTTTACCATACATCCTCACATTCCACAAAACAAAACAAAAAGCAAAAATCAGAGCGGGTCCAGGAGAATAGTTACTACTATTTGAACCCACAGTATTCTAAATCTGATGTCATGCAGGGTCACAGAGAAGGGAAAAAAAAGAAAACAAAACACAAAAAGGAGAAGACACAGAGCGAGGAAGATGGATCCTCTGCCTCCGCTCCTCTTATTGCACATGACAGACTGAGATTGGCTAATTAGGCCCTCTGAAGCATCTACCACAGGCCCATAAATCACAACGGTTCATAACACCTGCAACACAAGGTGCACACTCACACTGTTGCAGCACAATAGCCCCAACTGGAGATTATCTCAGCATGGAGAGATGGAGGAAATTTATGCTTTTAGCTTAAGTGTACAATGCATTAATAAGTAGACTGGACTTGAACTGCTATGTGACAGTGGGAGCCATGGCTGGACTTACGTGGGGCAATTGGGTACAGGCATGAGGAAAGTTATGCACAGCCACAAAGTCTCCAGCAGGATGATGATCACCCACTGTGGCCAATAAAGGAGAATATCCTGGACGGGGTTCCACCATTGATACTGCATCATACATAAAGCACATACGTTTTTTTCCTTTTACATAGAAAACTGCTTAAATTTTTGGTATTTTTTTGACATTAAACTAAATTTTGGGGTCCATCTCTTTCAGCATTAAAAAACACACAACAAATTCATATTCAATAAAGATTTTTAGCAATGCCAGAGGCTTTAGAGATGACTGCGTTAATCTGTTTGAGTTTAGCAGGCAATGAATGCGTTGAATTTGTTGAATTGTTTAACAAAGACTTCCATCGTATACTCTGCTACTCTGACTTTAGCACTGAATTCATGGACATTGACTCTCGGTCTTGTGCTGTTTCAGGTTGGACTCCTTTAATTTTTTTTCTCTTGTGTGTAATGACTGAAATAACTGAACTTGACAGAACTGCTCACCGCAGTCAGTGGGATTTCTATCTGGCCCCAGAAAGTCTGCAGGAGAGACAGAACAAAGTAGGTGAAGCCCAGACGCTGCAGCACTCCTGGGATCCTCAGCCAGGACCAGGACACTAGAGTACAGTGAAGAACACACAGCATGAACACTCACAACGGCACCTTAAGACCGACAGACACTGATTTCAAGAACATATGAACTTATAATTCACATAAAGAGCAGATGCAAAGCCTTTTCTGCAGATCTGAGCAATCAAGAATTTTCTCAATTATCCCAATGCCACTAGTTCTACAACTACTTCCATAGGAGGGTGATGCAAATGGTGTCAGCTTTCAGGATATAAACTTGTCAAGAACGTGGGAAGCTAATCAAACATTCCCAGTTATCTCTTGGTCTTGAGAAATTGGGAAGGATAGGGCTGGCTGCTGTTTGAGAGATTGATGGTAATCTACACATTAGTTAATTGAAAATCTCTTTGCCACGCAAAGTGCCGTGAAAACAATAAGATCCCAATCATTGATCTGGACAAATCAAATAAGAGGCGGAAATCTTTCCTTTCACAGGAAAAACGACACTCTTACTAATGACACTTGAGTTAAAGACACAGGTTACACCCTCCTGCAGAGATAATTGACTGTTTCTGTCGCCTGATAAAATGATAATTTCCTACAGTACCGTGCAAAGGTCTTAAGCCAACCCTCATTTATTTTTATTTTGGAAAATGGGAAATGGGTGCAGTGATTTATTGAAACATGGAAACACAAAATAAGGCAAATACAGAGTTTGTACAATTCTAACGAGCATGAAATTCAACATTTGGTGTGACCACCTTTATTCTTCAGCACAACCTGAACTCTCTGAGGCAGCTTTCTTGTCATTTCTTTAAGTAGTCTTCAGGAACAGTTCTCCAGGCTTCTTGAAGGACATTCAAAGCTCTTGTTTGGATGTTGCTGCCTTTTGTTCTGTTCTCTGCCAAGATGATTCCACACTGCTTCAATAATGTTGAGGTCCGGGCTCTGGGGAGGCCAATCCATGACTGATGGGGTGTTTTTCTATCCAAGTAAGCTTTTACTGCATTGGCAGTGTGTTTGGGATCATTGTCATGCTGAAAAATGAAGCTGCTGCATATCAGATATTTTCCAGATGGTATTGCATGGTGGATCAAATTCTAATGGTACTTTCTGCATTTATAATTCTATCAATTTTGACAAGATCCCCAACACCAGTGGCTAAAATGCAGCCCTGAACTATGACAGAGCCTCCACTGAGTTTTACAGATGGATGCAGACATTCACTGTTGCACCTCTCTCTGACCTAAATGGGAACAAATTATGTGCTTTTGTGACAGGTTGCTAGCAACAAAGTGCCTAAAGATAAAATTTTAAATTTGATCTTTGGTCAGAATTAACCCTACAACACTAACGTCAGGTGATTTTCACCCACGTGACAATGAGAGTGATTGTGATCATCACTGTTGCAAGTGTTACAAAACTCATGTTAGTGTTCTAAGGTTAAGTGGCTTAGTAAAAAAACAACCCCAAAAAACCCCAAACTTTCTTCTGGAAGCGGTCAGGTACAAGAACTGGACTGAAAATGAGTGAAAAAGGAGCCAATGTCCAAAGAAAAACCAAAGTATTGCTCAAGATCACTTTTAAGAATTAAAAGAAAGTGTGGCTCCTTGGAAGCAAGATTTAAAGAAATGAGGGGTGTTACAAGAGCAGTACTGTTCATGAAAAGAAACAGAAAAAAATGTAATGGTATGTTTTATATATTGTGTGTTGTATGAAACTTGCTTATCAAAGTGGCCCCGTTGTTATGAAAAACAAGTAGAAAAAAACTAATCAAGTATTGATTCTGTTGTAGTAGAAAAAAAGCAAAATGGGAAAGTTTTGTGTCTTCAAGTATGAGATAATAAGTCTCATTATTTTAAGTTTAATCCATGTCTTTTCCATATGGAGTAACTGTAAACTGCAGCAGACTGTAACACATTTTTTCCACATTTGATCATTTTATGCATTTTTTTGTGTGGGTATAACTTACACCCTTTTTTGACATTTGATATAATTGAACTAAAACCTCGGCTGTCTGCTTCCAATCTATGAGCACTTTCAGTGATAGATCGACGATATTGTTGTCAGCTGGGAGTCAGCAAAACTGAAAAAGCCACTAAAAACTAGGTCAAACTGGTCAGCCAAGAACTTTTCAAAATGACTAGCTTTTTGTGTTCAAACATCAACTCAGCAGCAGGGGTTTGAATCCGACTTCCTGACCTAAACTTCATAATCTGCAAACAAAATCAAAACGCTGCACGTTGCTCACACCTTCTGCAAATCTTTTTTTTTTTTTTTTCGTATTTAACAAGTTTTAAGGTCTTAATATGAATCTGCTTTGACCATAATTTGGACATCTAACTATGGCAGGATTTATTTGAAATGACTCATATTTAATGTCAAAGGTTAAAACCTTCTTTTCTCTCTTCTGACTTTGAAAAGGGTTTAACATGCTGAGCTAATGCCACTCCATTCTCTTATTAGATCAAGCCCTGCGACTGAACTGCAGCGGACGTCCTTGGAGACAGAGGGCAAAGCTGCAGTTTATGGTAAAAGTCAGCGTGCTGTTTTGATCAGCTCCAGCAGCAGAGTCTGCAGCAGCTGCACGGAGCTGACGGCTGTAACACTATCTGTTTGTAATTGTCCATTACCACAGCGGTTGTTTTTGCTCTATCTGCCTCTGTTAAACATCCCCTGGTGCTGGATTTTGAGACTGCACACACAACAACAATATTTTTGTTAACTCAGTTAAGCAGAAATCCACCCAGGAAAGTCCATTAGCACCACAGATAGCTAATGTGTGAAGGGCGCCCTTTGGATCCCATGTGGATGGGGGATTTTCAGCATTATCTTCCTCCTTTAACCCTGACCCAGCCCTGAAGTTTGGCTTTTAGCTCAAATCAGGAGATCAACCCCTTTAACGTCTCTGTTGCAGACCAACAAACAAATGAATCAATGTACCAACTGTTGCAGTGATGAGTAAAATATTTTTTACAGCATCTGTATCAAAGGTATCTGATGTTACTTAATGTGCCAGCCAATGCACTGAGAGTCAGAGTACATATTGTGCACCTACGCAGTCCATCTCTGGGAGAGTAGTTGAGAAAGCAGAAGCCGAGCATCAAGAGGACGACTGTTCTCCAGGTGATTTTTCGCAGCAGCTGCAGGCGGCTAACTCCTCTCCTCTGCATGGAGTTGAAAGCCAAAACCACTGAAGTCCCAATTATAAACACAAACCTGGAAGACATAACAGGATTGTGTTATTCAAACACACATGTGAACTGTACGAACAAGAAAAGCAGTAAAGGACTGAAAATATCCAGTTCAAACTTACCATGGCATGACAAGATCTGCCACAGTTAGACCTGCAGCAAAGTCAGAAGCATAAAGTAAATTAATATCAACAGACCAACACATACTTGATACCGTTATAGAGTTTACAGCCCCCCCCCCCCACACACACACACACACACAATGACAACCAGATGAATTAAGAACAATGCTCCATCCTAAAAGTGATGCTTCTCTCATTAACTTTCCATTTTGAAAAGGAGTGATTAATAAATATTTACACTCCTGTGACAGCAGCAGTCCTCCAGCCCGGAGAAGATTAATCAATCCACCTCTGAAATCAATGCACCTTTGTACATGTGGCAAAAAGACTATTACAAAGTTTAAATTGAGAACACCCATAAACAATGATGTGAATTTTAGAAGGAAAAAAAAATGAGGCGACATATTTGCTTTTTAAAAAAAAATACTTTCTGACCCAGGAATAGGACATCCTTCACCCAAAGGTGCCTTGAGTACCTTGATATTGGCCATCATAACAGGGGAGTGTTACTCATTCCCTCCTCCCCCCATCATCTTCTTCCAGCTGTCATTTAAATCCTCCTCCTCTTCTCCTCTCAGGTTGTTAATAACAATAAACATCTACGGATCGTGCTTTTGATTTGGCTTGTATGAGGAATGGCACCCTGCGTTATTC
>VUQJ01027877.1:0-10067 GCA_015108635.1 Andinoacara biseriatus | reverse complement strand
CGATGACGCAGGCAGATGCTGCCAGGGTTCGAGTGTGCTGTGTGACTCCATACAGCGAACTTATAAACAATAAGGCTCACTGTGCTGTAATTCTGAGGAATTTCTTTCAAACCTAACGTGGTGTTGAGCAAAATGCTAATGCTTCACAATTTAGCCTCACAAACCAACGGATGGTGCACGGTGGCTACGTCCGTCTTTTAGAGACAGTTCATGAGCAAAACACATCCTAAAGTGGCCCACTGGAGGCTGCAGCGTTATCTCCGGTGCTGAGGCATTATCCTGCTATCAGAGCTCTGAGAGAAAGGTATCTGTGTGCCATTTCATGCTATCCCAGTGTGACAACAATAAACACGATGTGACCTTTCAGGTCCATTCACTCCGTCACTCTGGACTGTTTTGCTTGCAACTGAAGTAGCTCAACCTGTTTTCACGTGTCGCTGAGGTCACCGTGCTAACGCACAGTTGAGAAGGAGGCGTTTAATGGCAGTCAGGGAGATGTGAACACCCCCCAAAAGGCTTCTCCGTTAATCTGCCGCACACGTGTTCTCGAACAGAGCTCCTCTGGGAAGCCGTGAACATTTATATTTTAGGGTTTTAGCTGATGATCTTATTCATGCCCACTGGGCCGAGGAGTCGTTGAAGTCCTTAGAAATAAAAGTTGGAGATGAAGCTCTAAAGCACCATAAACGCGTGCGCCTCAACATTAATAATAATTCAAGACGGACAGCTTAGTTCTGCTGTAGCTCACAGTGTGTGTGTGTGTGCGTGCGTGCATAAGTGTAGCATGAATCATACAGACTGGGCTGAATTCACTTTGCTTATTAATTTAGTAACTGTCTCATCCAGAGCGTGAGAGAAGGAGTGAGGCAACCTCAGCCTCTCGTCCCTCCACGTCTCCGTCTGTGGCGCTGCTTCCTCTCCCGCACTGCCTCCGGTTTTCCTGCGCTCCCGTTCTGCTGTGCCTCTCGCGTTCGCTGCAGACCGCGGCTCCTTCATGATGTTTGACAGACAGCCGGGGACAGAGCGAGTCCCCCTACAGTGTGCAGGTGGTTTGATCTCAAACATTTCTCTGCAGATGGAGAGAGAGCCATCGCTGCACTGTGGGGGGCTCCAGGTACAGACACCTGCATTTAAACCTCCTAATCTTTAAACATGCCTATTTTATGAGAGAGGACCACACCTGGTAACATGTGCAGCATCAGTGAGCTGCAGGTTTCACACCTTGGATGCCTGGTGCCTTTAAGAGAGGCTGACACACCAGGTGGGAGGCAGGAAATGGAAACAATCAGGTGTGTAGAACAGGTAGAACTCTGAACTCTAGATAAAGTTATCTCAAATGTACAAATTTGAAAAATCTCTTTAGCTGCTGAATGCTCTGCTGTATTTCCCCGCTAACGTCTTCCTGCAGGATGGGGTGCACTCGCTGCTTTCAGACATCATTGCCATCACAAAACGAACGGTAGACGAGTAAAAGCGAACCAAAACAGTAAAGATTTGGGCTGTTCCATCAAAACTATCAACCAAAGTCACGCAGCTCAGCAGAGCTGAGGCGAGCCGCTCTTTAGGTTCAATACAAGTAAATACGTTCACTGAAACCACGAGATGCACGGTTCTTATAAGATTTTGTCACAGGAGCTTTAATTAAGCAGATTTCCTTTTTTTCTGGCAGCAGAAATATTTCTGTAAGATAAACAGAAGAAGAGAATAAGAGTTTTCTCCTGCACAATAGCGCACAATGTGCTCAGCAGGGCGCACATGCAGCTAGCCTGGCTGTTTGAAGCCACAGTGACCCCGACCCTAACCACCACATAAATAAAGGTCGTTCTTTGGAAGAATTAGCACCAAACCCTGAGCGATATTTTAATCATTATAGAAACAACTGACCTAAATTTTTCTTCAAAAACACAAAAAATGTTACTAGCAGTGCTAACGCCGCCTCAGAGGGCTGAGCTGGAATCACAGTGAAAATATTAGGAATAAATGAGCTTCTCCTCACTGATCTCAGGTCAGAGTTCAAGGAAAAACTAAAAGGCACTCCCTGGTCTGCTGGGTCACACGTGTTCATGTGGACGTGCTGAAGCATGAAAATTATTTCTTTTTACTCTCCAAATGCATATTTACCAGATGAGATTTAGCTTTGCAAACAAGCATTTATTCTTTTTTTTACTTGCAGGATTGCTTAGGTTACAGACACACACACACACACACACGCTCTGTGACAGTTTGACACGGGGACGCGTGTTCATTTGGGGAAGCGTGTTTATTCTCTGCTTGCCGATGGAAGTTTTAGAAATGGAAACGCAACAAAAGCTACTTATTAAACGCAGCTATTAGACTGAGACAAATCTATAATGCGTCTGTGTTGCCCCGGCACTGTGACCTTTTAGTCCAAATGTTGATAGGCCTTAATTGTATTTAGCTGCTGTAATTCCACTAACAGTCTGACCCAGAGGCTAATCCAGGGCAGCCAGGCAGCGAACTGTGCACTCTGCCAGCTGCCATTTGCTGAAGTGGCGTTTTGAAAGTCGCAGCTGAAATGTCCCATGGTACCTCTGTTTGCGTGCACTTTCCTCCTCTCCCTCATTCTTTTGCCCTCATTTCATGGCCTACCTACACAGGATGCTGTTTTGTGTGTGTGTGTGTGTGTGTGTGGGAGGTGCTGCTTTTTCTGCCCTCAATTTGGATTCAGATTAATTTTATTTGCTACAATAAAAACAAAAAAATCTTTTTAAACTATCGGACAAGTTCAGATTGCATTAAGGTCAATCACAGTGCACCAATTAAAAAGCTGGAAACAGATTAATGCTCACACTCAAATCTGACCCCCCCCCCCCCTTTAATTCTCTCTGGTTTCCTTTCTCTTATCCGAGGGCATCTGTTTCCATCTAATGTCATTTCATTCTCTCTCGCTTTCTTTTTGCCCGTCTCCACGTAAGCACACTTCATCTCTTTGTCTCTGCCTCTTTGGACCTCACCACCTCGCCCCTCTGCTCCTCCCTCTCGCTCCATGCCGCAGTCTCTTACGCCGGCTGTAGGCGAGTGAAAACAGAGAGCGGCGTGTTTTCGTCAGGCGTACTCGAGCGCTCTGCCTCTCAGCCACAAGTGACCCCCACAATGAGGCTTTTGAAAAGTCAAGTGGATCGAGTAGATTTACCAACATCTGTGGGATTAACCACCAATCAACATGAGAGCAGATTAATGGCTGTGAATACACACATCGGGGGGGCGAGGAGGAGCGGCGGGGTCTCCAACTGTCGACTCCAGTGAATAAAATCTTAAATAAATTCTTCCTGGAGGTCAGCCAAAATGTGTTTTACAACGTGTTGGGCGCATAAAGGAGAAATCCAAAAGTAGCTCACACGGGGTTGTTCTCACAGTCGATTTTTTTTAGATGAAACCAGGACAGAGCGACAGATTCGGGTTACACAAGTACTCCGACGTAGACGCAGAGCCTTCTGAGTCCTCCCAGAGAAGTTAGGAGTCATTTTAAAAGTGCCCCTTCTGGCATCTCTTACATCATTTAAATACTGTAAGATAACTATGGGATGGATCTCACTCACGGCTTTGTAAAGGTCCACTTTGGCTCCATCATGTGTGTTTTGTTTGTTTTGTTTTTCGATGCTCCAGAGGACGCCAACAGCATCCAGGGCTCCAGCTCAGTGAAGTGAAGTTTAGCAGATGCATAAATTCAAGCCTTTGGAAAATGTATGCAGTGCATTTTAGACAAATTCACCTGCTGTGCAGCTGCATCGAAATCAGCTACAAAACCCGAAACCACGCCAGGATGGTTACATGTTTCATCTCTGGTGCTTCATTATGGGACTGACTCATGTGGACGTTACAGAAAGGGCAGTTTTTGGCAGCTTGATTCAGTTTCATAAGAAGATGCTGACTGTTATTATTCAGAATCACCCTTTAACCTACACCACATTGTTACTGTTGTAGTCACAAAGTTGAAGCTTTCATCATCTTTGGAAAGTCCATATTCATAATGTTTCCTTTACCCATCGGAGGTGTCTCTGTGCCTAAACGTTTTAAAGGGATCTTGAAGGAAGAGGCGCAGAAAATACTCCCACATGTTGATCTAAAGAGCAGCTCCCAGCAACACATCCCTAACAGCATTTTCTTTAATTTGGAAAACATTTGAAATCTTTCACAAACCTGCATTTGCGACTGAAAGCGTCAACGCTGTGTGATTTAGCAGTCTTTCACTCCACGCTCAACATGCCTCAGAGTGCCTGAGGCGACAAAAAAAGGCGTATTTGATCAGGTAATCTTTGTGGAAATTGCAGGGCCTGCTCTTGGAGCACTTTCACCCCCGCTGCTCAGAGTGCAGTTTTATTTTTCCATGTTCGTGAACTCCTGCAAAGACGGATGCACGCAGCTAATCCGACAGCCATGCTTTACAAAGCAAGATGAGAGCTGCAGGAGTGCGAGTGACGAGGAACGTCCCAGTGTGCAACATGTTCTTTGAGACGGGCGACACCTCCTCAGAGCGCAGCACAGTGAGGCTGCAGTGTTCGCAAGGGAGGCCACGTTGTTTTCCTGGAGCACGGGCTGACACAAGTTCACAAGGAAAACTGGAACTTTGAGGTCAGCAAGGGATTTTTTTGGGTGCAAAGGACAGGCTAGCATTAAAGGCATTTTTATTACGCCCCTGAGTGATTTGACCTCTCGTTTTTCAGACGCGCCGTGGTGCGTTCGCTTGACACAGCTGCTGTGTGTGAGGTGACAGGTGATGGAGAGTTAAAAAGCATTTTCCAAACCCTTCCTCCTCCCTGTCCTTTCACCCCTCCCTCCACCTGTCTCTTTATGTAAACCACAGCTTTCTATCTGAAGCCTTATCTCCGCCTATATCCAAGCGTGTTGAACCTTCACCTTCTCTCCCCACTCTTCCCTCAGACCTCACTTTGCCCCCAATCTCCCTTTTTGCAACTTATCACCTTTCACTCACTCCTTCGCCACCATTTCAGCCTTTTACCTCATTTTTTTCCACCCCTCTTTGCATTTTCATCACCTCCGTCCCCTCACACGCCTTTCTCGCTCGCTCTGTGTAACAGTAGATGGAGTTATTAGTCAGACAGTGGATGACCCAACAGGTGTTTTCCAAATGGGCCTCTGAGCACTCGCCGCATCATCACTGCTCCACACCAGAAGGGGTGGGGGTGGAGGTTAGGGCTTTGTGTGCATGTGTGTGTGTAGAAGAGCTTGGCTTCTGCGTGCCCCTTTCACCTCAGGCTGGGCCATTTGCCAGTGCACGGACTGCGGGCGGGGTGTTACCATATGCATCCATGTGTGGGTGCATAACATATGTAGGCGTGAAGAAGTGTTATATTTTTACCAGCTGCTGCTTGTCGTTACTCACCGATTGCACAGCAGCGCTGGAGAAAAGCCTCGGCCGGCCGCTCTCCATCCGTCCACTGAAAAGAGCCATCGCTGACATTTTTAGGGGTACGAGAAACGTTGTGTGGCTACACTTTTCGCCCCTTCATCCACCTTTCTGCCCTCCCCGTCCAACACATTGGACACGCTCAATTTGCTTCTTTCTTTTCGGTCTTCGTCTCCCTTCTGTTACTACTGCAGGCTTTTAGGACCCTGACTGGAGAGTCCCTTTGGGTGTAGTAATTTTGTATGCTGCCATAACAAGCTTGCTAAATGATAAAAGATTCACAACAACCTGATGGCGTTCTCAGCCTGTCTTCCATAAAAACGCAGCTGTCTGATTGTGGAGGAAACAAGGGGACTGGAGCACAGACAGTCGACATTAGTGCGCTCCAGTCCCATTTGACTTGTTGTGATCCAGATAAAAATTCAGATGTCTGCAGAGGTATTCTCACCATCTTCTTTCTCTTCAAACAGCTGTACAACGAGGACGCACATCAAACTCCCAGAGCAGTCCGGGGCAGTATCTGACCAATGGCACCGACCCCTACAACGGCCAGCCCTACCTGTCGGGGTTCATCTCTCTGCTGCTTCGCGCTGAGCCCTACCCGACGTCTCGCTACGGGGCTCAGTGCATGCAGGGAAACAACCTGATGGGCATCGAGAACATCTGCGAGCTGGCGGCCAGGCTGCTGTTCAGCGCTGTGGAGTGGGCCAAGAACATCCCCTTCTTTCCCGATCTGCAGCTCATGGATCAGGTGAGTGCGAAGAATGGCCCGAGTAGATCGAAACTAGCCAGGATAGCTGCTTCCTACTGTTTACAGTCTTTGTACTGGGGTAAGTCACAGACATGAGAGAGCTGTCAGCCTCTGACTCACAGCGAATAAACATACTTGCAAAGTTCCCCTGTGTTAAATTCTTCCTTTAGTAATTCATGCACAGAAATGCCATAAAAACAAAAAATGAATAATAGGTTAAACTACAGTGTTGAATCAGAAAAAACTATAATCAATCTATTACCTACAATTTCACAGTGTATAATAAACAGATACATCCCCTGCTTACATCATTATTATTCCTCTTTTGTTACTTCGTGGCATATAGAAAGAATTTATTTTGGCAGAAACCTCCACTCCCAACATCCAGTCCACAGAAACCTGACATCGATCGTGCATGTGTAGCTGCAAAGACTTGGCATAGTGCGACATATCTGCACCAAATCTTTAACATATCCAGTTATGTCAGGTCCACATATAGAATATTTCTGACCTTTTCACGTCCCCTCGCTCAGAGATGCTTCCTTTAAGCCTCCCTGTTAGTGCTGATATTTGATCGAATACAGCCGGCAGTGTCTCAGAGACACACACCAGGTGTCCCTTCTGTGCCGCGGTGCACATGCAGGTCTGTCAGTGCCGACCGCACTCGTGTAAACGACCCTTTATCGTCACATTTAAAGCATCTCAGGCTGGTTTCTGGTTTAAACCCGAAGCAGTACAAAGAGCAAAACTACAAAGATGTGAATGGAGCACCAACACGTGCTCATGGCTGACAGAGCAGCAGGAAGTCTCGCTCTGGGATGAGAACTTGTTGGTGTGATAGAATCAAAGTTTAAAGCTCTTCTTCTGCAGCACATGTTATCTCATCCTCTCGTGTCCTCTCGTATAAAAGTAACAATAAATTGGGCGCCGGGGTGGATTGGTGGTTAGAACCTGCGACCACATTGCAGTTCGGGCAGCGCGGGCTCGAGTCCCAGCCCCCGTATAAGCTCCCGTCTACCCTACTGAAAAATGTATATGCTTAAAAGTAACAATAAGTTCATCATCACTGTGTTAAAGATCTTTCTGTGAGGTGTGCGAGTCGGGAATTTTCTGCCATTGCATCATTTGTGTGTGCTTCCTCCTTCCTGCAGTGAATGAATACTTGAATGAAGCTCTTGTGTGTAATTTGCATTAACTTTTAGATAAAGCTACCGAATTCTGATCATTTCCAGAGGTGGATTGAATTACTGAATGTTGAATATATCCTGTGTCCTCCTTCACTTGGGATCGGTGTGTATGTGTGGGTGTATGGGTGTAAAAGCTGTCTAAAGCCTGCTGAACTGTAATTTGAAGGCACTTGAAGTGCTCAAACATGGAGCAATTCTCAAAAGGGCTGTCACAGTTTTAGGCTTCAGACACATTTTGCCTTTATTAATTTTATATTTATGACTAAAAGCAGAAATGTCAGCGCCAAATTAGTCATCCACACGTGCTCCGGCTTCCTCCCACAGTCCAGAGGCATGCACTTCGTGGGGTTAGGTTAACCGGTGATTGTAAATTGCCCACAGGTGTGAATGTGAGCACGAATGGCTGCTTGTCACTTTGTGTTAGCCCTGCGATAGACTGGAGACGTGTTGCCCTATGGCAGCTGGGATAGGCTCCAGCCCCCCCCCACATCGTACACATATACATATATGTGTGCGTCTAATCTGAAGTAATCACCTTATTCCACTTGTTTCTAGGTGGCCTTGCTGCGGATGTCATGGAGTGAGCTCTTCGTCCTAAACGCCGCCCAGTGCTCCATGCCGCTTCACGTGGCCCCTCTGCTGGCAGCGGCCGGCCTGCACGCGTCACCCATGTCGGCGGAGCGTGTTGTGGCCTTCATGGACCACATCCGAGTCTTCCAAGAGCAGGTGGAGAAACTGAAGGCCCTGCAGGTCGACACGGCTGAATATTCTTGTCTCAAGTCCATCGTGCTCTTTACATCTGGTGAGTTTGAATGAAAAACGTGCAAAATGGGCTTCTTGGTGTAAATCTGGAACAAGCAGCCTGAGTATAACCAAAAGTCTGGAAATGGTTTGCACATTATCTTCTGACGTTTGAGGTTCATCACCAAGAAATGCAAAATCAGCCGCTTTACCCAAGTGAATCTTGATGCAACCAGTTTATATGATTGTATGAGCGTTGTTTCAGAGGACTGTTAGTTGCCCTTTATGTCAGCTGACAGGTTATAAGACCGGTGCCATCTGCCTCCCGTGAGTGTCTTTATTGTGCTCAGGAAGGAAGGGAGGCATTAGCATCCTGCTAATCTGACTTCTGTTGGCACGATCACATTCTGTTTACTGAACATATAGGCTTACAGTATCATGTTAACAGCATAACCTGAATTAGATCGTGTGCAGCGAGGTTATTCTGTGCATTTAAACACAGCCAAGGCAAACAGTTGGTCATAATGAACTCAGGCAGCCAGTGAAAAGGATAAACACAGTATACATACATTTCATTATATCATAATCTTTAATATGCCCTGACATATTGCTGGTAGAGATGAATTTAAATGGCAGCTATAAATCCCTGAGATGTTATGCAAAAGGTGCTGCTGTAGTTGTAAAGTTGCAAATACAAGTTTCAAGAAAGATTTTGCATCAAAGCAAATTTAAAAAACAAACATTGGACACTGAAGGCGTCCGTTTTTACCGGGAGCCTGATCGCGGGCCGACCCCTGATGCGGCCCTGGACTCAGTCTCGTTGGCTCCACGTGGACCAGGATCCAGTCCTGGTCTCTGCCCTCCATGAATTTGACTGTAATTTGATCACTTTGTCATACTGTAAAAGGCAGATTTCGACCCCTGTGAGCTGCTCGTGCTTCTCTTTGTTTTGCTGAAGGAAAGAAAAAACTTTTACCAGAAACTATAAACTTCATATTTGGATTTTAATTCCACACAGTTGGTGGTAAAAACTCACTGAAAACAAAACAAAAAAATCTGCTTAAATAAAGTTCAAGAAATGACAGATCCATTATGTTGTATTGGCACAATCGTACCCAAAAATCCAGTGTTATAATCCCCATATTATACACAGTACAGCACTGAATAACAAAGAAATGCCTTTATGCTAGAACAGATTTGTCGGTTTGCATCCAGCGCTTTGAAAAACAGGACTCTTGAGCCTCATGACCTCACATTATGTGGCAATATGTCCTCCCCGCTGAGTGACAGACAAGATTAAATCAGAATGCAATGCTTTTACGTCTTGGCGAAACCCCTGGCATCTGCATTGTTTTGATCCTGCTTATACACAAAGCCTGTTGAGGTTTATCGTGACAGTCAGTGGGCTCCAGTGCCAGCCAAAATACTGTCACATGTGGGATATTTCACTGCGAGATCATGCCTTGTGACCCAGAGGGAAATGGATGGTGAAGAAGCCAGCACTGAGATGTCTCTCCTCGGTGTTATTTTGTTGCCTTTCCCCCCTCTTTCCTGCCTCGCATGGCTTGTCAGATTCACTCTCTGTGTGCTTAGCATCTTCACCGAGCTCTCTGTATGTGGGAATCTGAGGATCCTCCTCTCCCTTCTTTTGCCTGTTTTCATCAGCCATCTCTCCTTCATGATCCCATCTATTATTGAAACCAGGCATTCACCCCTCCTCCCAGCGCTCCCCAAACTGTAAACTCCAAGCCCAGCCCGAGCCCCAGGACCCCTGCCCCCACCACAGGAGTTGAATTATGTATGGTGCATTTCAGTGAGAAGGAGGATTCGCTGTGACCTACATAACCCCTATAGCCCCGAGCTTCCCATGTGACCTCCCTGAATGCACAGAGGCGCATGTATACACATTGAAAAGCAGCACATTTTGGCAGCTCTGAAGACAATACTGTATATTTTTATTTTTTTTGTGTGTGAAATATTCAGATTTTAACAGTGAAAT
>VUQJ01027868.1:0-10871 GCA_015108635.1 Andinoacara biseriatus | reverse complement strand
CAGTTTTTGACTGTTCTCCATTCACTCCTCTCTTTTAACATGTCATGTCCTTCACTTCCTACAGTGCCTGCTTTCTAAAACTAACTATTAAAGCCTGCAGTACCCCACCCTTTAAATCCCCCTGGAGAAGAATCAGTCACAGCTCAAGCTGTAGCAATTGTACTTGTCATGACAAAAAAAATCACAGAAATATGCTTTGTGCAT
Source organism: Andinoacara biseriatus (assembly GCA_015108635.1). NCBI lineage: Eukaryota > Metazoa > Chordata > Actinopteri > Cichliformes > Cichlidae > Andinoacara > Andinoacara biseriatus. Next base: position 10,667 of record VUQJ01027868.1, on the reverse strand, counting down.
TCTGATACTGTTACATTCAGATTGTCTCCAAACTGCTGCATTAACAATGAAAACACACACTTCACCATAAGGTAAAACCTGTCATCTGCAGGTTAAAATGAGTACTGCAGATGCAGCCTTGTGGAACATCCTCAGTTGTGCCCACAGTGTACATGCATATGGGACTGGGAAATAAATAAAATGCATGCTTAAATATTTTGTATTGCTTTGTTTTATGATGTAAATATTCACTGTAACAAGTGATATGAGTATATGTACACTATTTATATTAAGGTTTTGTCTAAATTTTGTTTGTACTAAAGGAAGAAGAAGGTGAAGAAGTCATGATGGCCACAGCAACAACACTATCCAGTCACAGGTTCCCCCCTGGTGCTTATTCACAGAATTACAACTCCCACTATGCTGACAGTACCTACAGTGGTCCTTTTCTTGGAGATATCCATGAAGAAAACCCTGAGAGCATCTTGGACGACCACGTCCAGCGAGTCATGAAGACCCCCGGCTGCCAATCACCGGGAACTGGCCGTCATACTCCCAAGTCACGCTCACCAGATGGTTTTCCAGGGATAAAAGGGATGGGACTACCAGGGCAGGGTAAACATCCATTCAGGCACAGTTTCAAGGGAGAAACTAGCCACCTGTACCACCACAAACATGTGCACCACAACCATCACACAGGCGTGGGCAAGGCCAAAGAGCAGGTGGAAGCTGATGCAGCCATGCATGCGTATGGGAGCTCTCCCTGGAGCGTGGAGTCAAGTCATTATGGATCAAAGTCTCGCAGCTATGCAGATGGCATGGGATCCAACTCCATGGAGTATACAGGGTACATGTAAAGAACAAACTAAGAAAATTTGAATTCATATACCAAAAAGGCCTCTTTTTCTACTTATCAGTTGTTTATTTTCCATTTCACAGCGGGAGAAGTGGTACACAGTGCAAAAGGGGATTCAAGAGAAGTGAAGAATTGCGGCCTTATGAGATGCCAGGGCCTGCAGAGGATATGGAGAAAAAACAGAAGATCCTTTTGTGGCTGATGGACGGACAGAAAGAAATGGTTCAACACAAGAGGAGCCCATATGGGTCAATGATTACTTTTTCATTAGAAAACATGCTTTTTAAAAAAAAAAAAATTTATTCCTCGTTAAGCATCTTAGGCATGTGCTCCTACTTCACCATTGTTTCTCTGTTTTTGGTTTAAAATACTGGTTATCTTTTCCAGTGCTAAAGTTTTTGTGTTTGTGCCTTCTACAAATTAAAGTAAAATTTCTAAAGCTAACATAAGTATGTTTCTCATTATTTTATAAATTAAATTGCTGATGTTTTTTTTTTTTCATTGTAGGAGTACCACTGGGTCCAAAAGGACCGCTGGCCATGAAGCATCCCGCCTCAGCTCAACAGACCGGTCAGGGTTGATGCACCCATGCATCAGCGGCCAGCCGCGGAACAGCGTGCAGCCGTCTCACCCTTTCATCCAGGATCCCACCATGCCCCCCAACCCAGCTCCCAGCCCGCTCATCCAGCTAGAGGAGGTTTGCCGGCGGCTTGAGGAGGAGAAGATAAAGTCTGGAACTCTGCAGCCCAAACAAAGGTGAGGGAACAGATATGACTCATTATGCAGTTCTTCGGTGCAGTTTTTCCAGAGAACCAGGCAGTGTTTCTAGTTGATGTTGGAAATTATGCTGCCATATTTGTACCCTACTCTGTCAGCTCTGGCAGCTAAATCATTGCTGGATGTCAGCAGACCCAGATATACTGTGAAATGAAGAGATTTAAATGGCACTAATAGGTTTGTGTGTACTGGCTTGAAAAGAGTCTGAATGTCAGGGATCTTAATTTATATTTGAAAGTCCCACACGCCAGCTTTTACTTTAGCCCGTGTGCCACTTTTGGCTGGTCTGTGTTTAATCACTGGGGTTTTTTTGGTCTCTCAGGTATGTGATGGAGGTGATCCAGAGGGGTCGCGCAGCAGTCAGGCCTGCACAGTTCCCTCAGCTCAGCGTTGTCCCTGCAGTTTCAGACAGCGAGCTCTCCGAACCCGAGTATGTCCACTGTGTTCCACAGTAGTTTTGCAAATAGTTCTTACATTGTATGTTACATGTTAAGTCAGTGGAAAATAATAATGGACAAATGGCACATTTTACACAAATGTTTTCTGCAATACTGTCTCTTAGAGAAATGTGGACTATTCTGCAGTATTGTTACTGATTTTGTAATAGTGGTTTTACTGTTGACCTTATCAGGCAGCCAGTGAGAAGAGATTATTTTCCATGGTATAAAGTATACATTTCCCCAGCCTCTCAAATAATTGATCAGACTTGAAGGTTGAAAACATCAGATTTCTTGCTGGTCAGTTCCAGTGAAGACTGCAAAAATAAATAAATAAATAGCTCACAGAGGAAGTAGAAGTCTGTTTTCGGTGTACCCGCAGAGGCAGACCAGCTGGAGTATTAGGAAAGGATCTGTTTTTGATGCTATGTGAGAAACACATTTCTGTTTGATGTCTGACTGCCTTCTCTGATAGCTGCTTAACAGATGAGGAAGAGCAGGAGAACGGCGTAAGAGGTAGATGAAAGTAAGATTACGTGGCCACTACCAGTGTGTGAATCCTCGTGTTGGTTTGCAAGGACTGGGATTCAATTACTGATCAAACCTTTCAGTACCTTCAATATCTAAAACCTTAAAATTACTTAAAAAAAAAATAACAGCAAGATCAAAATTCAGAAAATATGAAGAATTAAAAAATTTTTTTATTAATATGAAGTAACTAAGAATTCTAGTAGCATTAAGTAATTAGTTTAACTACACTCGTGTGGTTTTTGTGTCCGATACTTTTGGTGACTCTTCAGACATTAGTGAGGTTTGCTGGGGGCTATACCTGAAACCCTGTTTCACAGGCAGGTGTAAAGGACAGGCGTAGCCACTGTGACATCACCCATTTGTTTGTAAAATCTCAGTATGAAGCCTCCAGCTGAGCATTTTTGAGGTTTTTGAAACTGGACCTGTTATTTACAGTTTGTTAGTTTGATAGTCAGTGAGCATAAACTGGATACGCTGTTAAAATCTGTTAGGCTATTAAAAATAATGCAGATTAAGGCACATCTACTTTTTTCTCTACTCTTCAGACTCTACAGACACTATCTTCTATATTGTCTGTGCTGTTTACTGTTGTTAGATTACTTGAAATGTATTGCCATATGTATTGACACTGAATCTGAAAGAATGTGTGTCGTGTTTACATGACCAGCTGGGACTCAGAAGGATGAGGATTTTTGATGCAAATTGTGATTATCGGGCTTAATTTGTATCTGCACTTTTTTTTTTGTGAAAAGATAAAACCAGTTTGCAGGGGCGCATTAATCTAAATGTATCAAAATCAAAATGTGTGCCCTATACATGAAGGTTGCACGTATGTTTAATTCAATGGAAAACTGGCCACCTGCATGTTGCCATTTGTTAGAGGCCAGATCGGATGTGATGTTGTGCAAATGCACCCCTACATAAATGTGCTGACAAATGATAGTTTATTCATTGACATCTCTTAGCTGTGAATAATGGCCGTGATTCATTATTAAATCACAGGCTGTAAATTGTGGATACAAATTAATTGATTTCTGAAACTTTTTGTAACTTAAAATCACTTAAGTTATGTAGTTATTCGTGTTTGGACCAAAAATGTATCGACTTCCTTTGTTTTCCATCAATTTGCAGTATAATACGGAGTGATTAAAATTCAACTGTAACTCCCCTCAGTCAGAAAACTCTAGCCAAAGTGAACTTTTTTTTTTTTTTTTACCCTCCGTGTGTCCTTTTAAATGAAAAATGTTTAACGTAGCGTTGAACACCATGGGGTTGAAAGAGCTTCACATTTTCTAAATTGTTTTTCTCTCTCCACCATTTTCAGGCATAAACCCACTAAAAAGCAGCCGTGTGAAAACATTACTGTGGCATACTACTTCTGTGAGGAGCTGATACCTTACAGGACGTCTGTCAAAGGGAGGGTTGTCACGCTGGGCCAGTTCAAAGAACTATTAACAAAGAAAGGAAATTACAGGTGAGACTCATGGTGCTACTGGATGTCCATGTCTATAACACAGCTTGCTTTGATATTTCAAAAAGATAATTTTCAGTGTTATTAGAACTATAGTTGTCTGAGAGCTATATGGGAATGATTATTAGTACGTCTAAGTTAAGTGAATGAAATTTGAAAAAACATTCGGTGAGTGAGTGGGCCTGTGGAGATGCAGTTGAATTACAGAATTTCTTGCTCCAAAACAGCACAGTCCCTGCATCAGTGATCTTATTTGTAACACATTTTACAAGGACAATTACACAGTGGCATGAATGCGGATGAATTCCAAAAGAATGCTGCATTCAGGTCATTGCCTTCAGCATGGAAACCATTGTTCCTACAAGACTAGCAACTACACATAAACTCCTACTGGTCTGGACCCCCTTTTACCTTCAGAAATCCCTTAATTCTGCATGTTGTATATTCAACAAGGTGCTAAATACTAGAGACCTTTTTTGGTCCATATCGACATGATAGCATCACACAGGTGCTGCAGATTTGTCAGCTGCACATCCATAATGCAAATCTTCAGTTGTACCACATCCCAAAGGTGCACTGTTGGATTGAGATCTAGTGACTGTGGAGGCCAATTGAGTACAGTTGACTCACTGTGTTCAAGAAACCAGTTTGAGATGATTTGAGCTTTGCGGCATGTTACCTTGTGGGAAGCAGCCATCAGAAGTTGGGTAGATTGCAGTCATAACATGGGCAGCAACAATACCTCAGCTAGGCTATGGTGTTTAAGCTATAACTAAGTAGCTAATCAAATTAGCTAATGTATCTAAATAGTCTGCTGTCCACATTTGCCATTTTTACACTTATAAACTGAGTTAGCAGAGAGTTTAATAAAGGAGAGAAACAGAACCAGGCAAATCTCAGGACTTAATAGGCTACGTTTACCTGTTCAGCCGACTTGTGTTCACTAATTGTGGCAGGCTAAATCAACGCTGTATGTGAACAAGGTTAAATGTGATTTGGCTAACAATCTCGTTCTCACGTGCTCATTGCAAAAACATGTCGGTGCCTTCTGGGAATAATGCGAGTCAAGTTAATCGTGTATTATTTTTTATCTCTTTCTAGGTATTATTTCAAGAAGGTAAGCGATGAGTTTGACTGTGGGGTGGTGTTTGAAGAGGTACGTGAAGATGACGCTGTCTTGCCCATCTTTGAGGAGAAGATTATCGGGAAAGTGGAAAAAGTTGATTAAATTTTAGAGAGCGATGACTAGCCTGCATATGATGGACTGAGGAGCAAGTGGATGGTGAAGAGGAAGTGTTTTAGGATGGAGGATGGGTAAGAAGAGAAAAAAAAAGCGACTTCTGCAGCATAGCTACAATGAAGTTGGACTAGAAGAAGAAAAATCGAATCTTCTGGCGAGTGTAATGTAGCATTGTAAAGTTTACTAGAAAATGAGAACAAAAGTGCTACTAATGCTACATATTTTTGATAATGACTTATTAAAGGGTTTCCTTTCTAAAAAAAAACAAAAAAAAAAAACTGCACTTGTAATTTTTATATGTATTGATACCAGATGTGTACAGTTTGTGTTAAAAGACAGCAAAATTTTATATCTATTTAATTATTTAAAATGCTAATTTTAAACCTAATTAAAGCAAAGTGTTGTACCTTGTGAAGACGATCAGAATCCTTGATAGGGCTGATTTTTCTTTGTTTTTGTTTTTTTTTAACTTGTAAGAGCCCTCAGGACTCTAATGTTTGTGATTTTCAAAGTGCTTTTAATACTTGTCAGAACTTTATTTAGTGGCATTAAATCAGGCTGCTTGTTCATTGTTATATACTACTGACTCAGTGTAGGCCTTCTAAGGGGACATGCAGAAAAACAGAAACACCTGTATAGTACTGCAAGCCAGTGTAAGAATGTCACATTTTAACATTGAATTTTTAAGAGGTTTGTGGCCATTTTGATACTGTTGAAGGGGATGAATTGTTGCATTAAATTTTATGCTGTTTATTTAAATATGTTACTGCTTTTGAAGTCCCGTGCAAAACACATCATAATGTCTGCCTCTGTCACACTAGAGTAAAAGTATGATGGCAACCTCCTTGCAACTAGGAAAAAAAAAGAAAATCTCTGATTGCATTGAATTTGTTTGCTGTCAGCTTGCAGGTAGTTACAGTGACCAGCTGGTCCTCCAAAAGTTTAACAGGATGTCGAGCGCCTATGTTTGCAGTTAAATTGCCGTCCTGCAGCAAACTACATCACTGTGTTTGGAGGAATTTCTGTTTCAAATATGTGAAGTTCTGGCTAGACTCTGAATGTAAGTAGTTATGGTGATTCATCACGGTTAATCGCCATATTATCACAAATTGTATGTAATTACCACTCACTCGGCGTAATTGCCATTTTTAATTGGCATCACCAAAGTTGCTTTGAAGACGGTAACTTACTGCATCACAGCTCTAGTTGAAACAACCATTACAAGGGCAACAAAATTAAGCAAGTTGATTGCACATGGTTGCAATCATTTTATCCTTGTCGCCGTCTCCAGCCACTGTTTCCCCTTGTATAGGTGATTGTAACATTAGCGAATATCCACTTCCTCTCAGAAACTCTAAATCAACATAAATTGACCATCATATGTTTCACAAACATAAGATGCTCAATATGTAAAACCAATAAAACAGTAATACAGTTTTATTGGGTTTGATTCCTGTTTATTGTAAACTGCATTTTATGTTTCCGGTTTGCTGTAAACAGCATGTAAGTGTGGCTTATTGCTATGTTCATATACACTCATCCACTACAGTGCTTTAACCCAGCACAGTTGACATTTGAAGAGAATTGCCTTAGACTAACAGTTGACACAAGATGCAATAATACTGTCAAAAAAAGATGTGATTGAGAATCCCAATGTGAATACCTATGCAACTTGGTTTATAATTTTGGTGACCAAATCCAGAAAACACATTAGGCATTTGTATTAATATGATATACAGGTACATTAAATAGATTATTTTTAAAAAAAAAAGCTTCACATAAGGACTGTCAGGCTATATAAAGCCAGTATCGAAAAATTAAAACAGCAGTGTAGGTCCAAAGGGTTCACAGATTTTTTGTTTTGATGATTTATTTGGCATTGTGTAAAATTGCCATTGTTAGTAAAATTCAAACTTTTGCTTGTCAGGGGTAAAATTTGTGTTAATTTCTAGTTATAGGATTGAATCACTATTCTCAATACCACTAAGCATCTCAATGAGACTAATAAAGGATTCAATAAACAAATATAGAGATTGATACCCATGGAAGTTCCTGTGAGGGACACAGAAATGTTCCAGATAAGTTCATTTTTTAATATTATTTTTTCCAACTTTGAGGTCCTTAAAGTTAGCTGGTAAATTAAGAAGGGACTGCACTAAGAGCTGATGTCTACTCTACAGCCTTGTATAGCTTACAACAGCCACATCTTGTGCCTGGCAGGATGTGTTCAGTGACATTTATTAAATCTGTGACGAACACGTTAAACCAAAGAGGAAAAATGGGATGCTGTGTAAAATTTAAAGGCTACAGCATTGATTTGATTTCAGCAGCATGTTTCAATAAAGTTTGGACAGTTTTCATAGAAACAGTACCGTACTGCAATTGCAGGTTTCCAATAGATCTTAAATATCAGTCATAACATTTGCCTGGAAAACATGAACTTGCAAAATGTTTGTTAGTATTCTTGTTACCGTTTCAGGACAGGAAATAAATTTCTCTCTACCAGTTTACATTTGCTGTCTCCTTTATTTTATTATCTATGTAAAAACATAAATTATAAAACCAGTTTCTACTGGAATAGCTCACAAAATTAATATAATGGTACAAACTCATCTAGGGTGGCAAGGTGACATTAAGAGCCAAGGCCTCGATGTTTGTTTGTTTTTTGCACTCTGTTCGTCATTGTGCTGAAGCCTCGAGTGAGCAGTGTGCTATAATAAATATTGTATTCTGTTGAAATGGAAAGACTGGTGGGCCTTGAATTCAAAGTACTGTATTGTATGTGTTGTTACACAGAACATCAGTGTAAGGATTTCCTGCTTCTTTTTTTTTTTGTTGACATGCTGCTTTTTTAGATTTCTAACAAATCAGTTTAATATATAAAGTGCATTAGCCTTTTGTTGTCCTTTGCCTGTTAAATTGTGCACATAACAATACACTATCAGCTTCGATTATTTCCAAAATTCCATAATTATTTCTTTTGAATTATCAGCTCTTATCATTCTTACTGTAAAAGTCCCAAAAGTGAACTTCTCTTATTCAAGATCAGTATGTGCATAATAAACAGCAGAGTGCCTTTATTGCTATGCTAACAATGTATTCAGTGCAACCTTCAGAAGGATATGGGGACTAGCTTTAATTTTGCATTGCAGCATCTTCTTTGTTTTACTTGAGCGTTTGTTACGGTTCCACCTTTTTTTAAAGAAAATGTAAATATGTAAAACTTGAATTGTCCTCATCCAGCAGCCCTTCCATCACATTCAGTACCCTGGACCTGTTTCTGTTCACTGACTAGCATGGTAACCATTTAAGGTAACTGGACAATGAATACTTGCAATAAAACAGCACTTGTGTTCTATATAAAATGTCCCATTGTATCTTTTTTTTGCTGAACTGGTCACATAGTGCTGAGTGCTATAATGCATAATCAGCACACCGAAGAGTGGCAGATTCTTTAACTACACGTTAAAGCAAGTGGCAACTCCCGGATGATGTTAAAAGGGAGTTTTTGTGCTTGCTCATATGGGTTTTCTCTGTTATTATTGTAGGGTCTTTATTTTACAATATAAAGCGCCTTGAGGCAACTGTTGTGATTTGGCGCTATATAAATAAAATTGAATTGAATCCATATTTTGATGGACTGACCTGGGACACCAATGAGCTGGCCGGCACCATAATATTATGTAAAATGACTTCATACATCTGATGATATATCAAATATATGAGACTGTAAATTTGACCATCTTTTTTTTGGGAAGGGCCATGGACCCCTTTGACCCCATAATTTCAGTATCCTTTAATGGGTATGTATGTGTCTTGCAACGCTGGTGCAACGCTGTCACCTTGGATGAAAAAAATCTGCTCACAGACTGACATACAAGACCAGCCAAACATAATTTTTGATAGTTCCTGCTATAGTAGGCATCTCTGGGCCCATATTTTGCCACGATTACCCACATGTATTCATACACACACTCACCAGGTGAAAACATTGTTGTCTACACCATCATTGCTGGTAATCAGACCATGCTTCATATAGCAGCAGCTGAGTACAGCTGCAGTGTTTTGTTACAGACCATAGATGGCACTCACAGTGTACTGGCAATAATAGATTTGCTTTGCTGTATTAACATAACACTCACATCCTTCCAACCGAAATGGTTCGGACAAGCATATCAAATGCTATACACAAAAAATGAGCAGTGGCTCAGTATGTTTACTGAGTATAAAGAAAGAAAAGGTATTCTGGATATGAAGAAATCAGAATCTTGCTGGAAAATCCTGCTGAGCTTTGTTCACCAACATTATAAGATTACAGGAATGGAGTATGCAAACACCGCTCAGTTCAATTCAGTTCAAAGGAGCTTTATGGGCATGAAAGTTTTATAAAGCAATATCCGCAAGGCGTTAGAATATAATTTGGTCAAATATTTGGACTCGAAACGGCACAATTACAGTGAAATGAATTTCTGTGCAAGATCACCACTGATTCATATGAACTGTATTTAGTGTGTATTTGTGTGTGAGAAAGACAAAGGATGTGATTCACTGTGAACAACTGATGCTGAAGATCACTTCCTGAATACATCTCAAAGTTGGACCAAAAATCTTAATTTTTTTTTTACAAAATAACATTGAAAAAAAAAAATCTGTGAGGACTCTGAAGAACAGGTGACAACATTAATCCCTGCTCGCTCTAAATATTGCTGGTCAGTTTCCTGCAGAGATCAACAGAAATTGCTGTGCTTGTAACTTTACTCATACAGTCTTATCAGCATTTTATAGTATGGAGAGTTGTTTTAATGAAAGGGATGCTGGGAGCAAATAAGGCAGCGTTGTTGCTGATGTTGATAGTTATGTCGCAGTGGAGTCATGAGTTATTGTCACAGGGTGACAAAAAAGTTGCTGTAGTGCATACAATTCAATTTCAATTTCAATTTTATTTATACAGCGCCAATTCACAACAAACAGTCGCCTCAAGGCGCTTTGTATTGTAAGGTAAAGTTAGAGACCCAACAATACTGCAGAGAAAAACCCAACAGTCAAACGACCCCCTATGAGCAAGCACTTGGCGACGGTGGGAAGGAAAAACTCTCTTTTAACAGGAAGAAACCTCCAGCAGAACCAGGCTCAGGGAGGGGCAGTCATCTGCCGCGACCGGTTAGGGCTGAGGGGAGAGAGAGGGGACAAAAAACATGCTGTGGAAGAGACACAGAGAATGATTAAACACAGAGTGAAGTATGAACACAGTAAAAAGAAGCAGTGCATTATGGGAACCCCCCCAGCAGCCTAGGCCTATAGCAGCATAACTAAGGGATGGTTCAGGATCACCTGATCCAGCCCTAACTATAAGCTCTATCAAAAAGGAAAGTTTTA